>JANHAO010027019.1:0-10950 GCA_026873985.1 Saraca asoca | reverse complement strand
TTATCAAGATCTCAATAACCATTTCAACATCTAAATTAAATAGATCCATTCAACTCAGATATCACAATAAAAACTAAGAGGAAAGGAGGAGAAATAACTCGCAAATTGAATGCAGAAAAAAGGAGCAAAATCTCCACATTAATCTTCAAGTTTCAGCCCCTTAGACTGGTATACAAACTAGCCTTCCATGGAGGCCAAAAAACACAAAGAAAAAGGAGGAAAAGAGGGAGAGCAAAAGTTGCTCTCTGCCTCCCAAAAATACACAGCAAAAAAACTATGAAAAACTCAAGTGAAAAGTGAAGTAGAAAGTCTAAGACTAAATGACTTTCCCAGGTAAACAAGAGAAGCTAAGTGGGAGTAGGTGAGTAGGCAATAATGGTGTAGCTAGTTGCTGCTCTACCACTCTTCTGCATGTAGCCCATTTTGCAGACCACTTACTCTTCTTTTTCTTCATATTTTTAGGTCTCTAGCTGGTTGGTGTGATCTTTGTGCATTGGGCTTTAGATCCATGTCAATTTGGGGCCTTAAAAACCAGTTTTGCATCAGCCCAGTTTCACAGCATTTTGCCTCTCTATTGCAGCTTATATTTGATGCCTAATTTGATCTTTTCAGCACAGGAAGTCTCCAGAGGAATTGTGTATTTATGTGTTAACTTCCATTTGGGCCTTATTTCACCTCATTTGGACCACTCTAGCTCAAGTTATGGTCTGATAAGTGAGCAGAGGTTGGCTGCTCGAGAGACAATATTCTGGCAGTAAATTCATCTCCAAATTCAGATAACCAAATGGTGGTTTCAGCCTTGGAGGTCTTCATGAAAGTTGTAGATCTATCTCTTAGCTTTCCTGAAAGACAAGAATCACATAAATTGGATAAGAGAAGCTCAAGTTATGCTAGAATTACAGAAACTGCTCAATTATGGCCGAAAATGTAGAAATTTACAAATTGATTCCAATTGACTCCACACTATAAATCTATCTTAACACAGTTGGAAACATGTCATTTTGGCCCTTAAAATGCTAAGTATGAAGACAAATAAATACATCAAATCTTGTGTTATCACTAAGCATAGTCCTCCTCTAGTGTGGATGAACTGGATAAGCTGGACCTTGTTTATTTGCCTTTGGCTTAAAAAGAATCCCTTGTAACTTTTCTTTATAATCCTCGTTAGAACAACAACGATATTTGATTTGTCTAGCTTGTCTTGGTCTTCATAATTTTCAAACCACACTATAAGTTGAAAATATTATTTTATAACAATTTGTTGATAAATTTATCTCCAATGGGGAGGTTAATTTTGAATAAGAATCTGAAGGCAAACTCTTAATTTGAATTCTCCTTTTGAGTCTAAAGGCATACTCCAATTCTTACTTAGAGCCTTGAGATGGACTCTTGATTTTAACTCTTTTTCATAATCCAATGGCAGATCCGGGGTATTTTAATTCCTTCTCTTAGAGTCTGAAAGCAGACTCTTACAATTTGAATTCTCTCTTAACCCTATTTCCCCTGTGTTAGCCTAGATTACTCTAACTATATATTCCTTGGTTTTAATATTGAAAAACAATTTTATCTAACAATATGTTTTAGTGTTTTTAATTTGTTTTGTAGGTTCAAAGAAATATAATTCAAGAGATCCAAGATTAGTTTTAGGATTTATTCTATTTCAATAGGATATTTTGTAAATGAATTCAAATGATATTTGATCCAAATATTTTAACTAAACAATGAGGTAGTCTTTAAACCACTTGAAAAAAAGTATAAAACTATTTTTTACTTCATGAATTAATTTGCACATCGATGCATTGAAGAACTTATAAAAATTTCATATTGAAATCAAAGTTCCAATCAATTTATGAAATATAGATTTGAAAAACTCAGGTCACTGAAGGATAGGAAAATGGTTTACTTTGATGCATTAATCAATTTAAAGGCCATAAACAATAGACCAAACTTTGATTACCACATTGATTAATTAGTTTTAACCACTTGTAATTGATTTGATAATCGATGCAACAACTAAAAATCAATTATTCTATCATACATGGTTACAATAGTTATAATAGGCTAACTGCCTTCACTATGCAAATTAGTCTTCACAATTTTTCTTCATATTCAAGTATGAAAGCATCTGAGAAAAAGAGCTAAACATATTTTCTCTCTATTTCATCAATTTCTGAGGTTGCATCAAGCTTTTGGATAAAAAATCAATTGAGTTCATTTTAGATTATTTGAGATTTTTATCTCAAACCAGTGGTATTGTATTTTTTTTTAAACTTTTCTTATTTCTATTTCTTTATTTGCGATTGCTAGAGACTTAAAAATCTATATAGGTTTAAAAGAGCATGTTTTAATTCTTCTAAGTTAGCAAGAAACTTGTGTAATTCCTTGTGTTTGATGTAAATTGGCATTTTAGAAGCCTGGTAAATATTGATAGTTTTCTTTTAATTCAAGAGGTCTTTCGATTGAGAAAGGTTAAATGGAGTAGATTTGAATTGTAGTTTTAATTCAAGTTGAACCACTTTAAAAATTTGTGTCTTCAACTTCTTTTTCTACATTTATATCTTGTTATTCTTGCTACTACATTTGTTGATTATCAATCTGTTATATATCTCAATAAGAAAAATTGTATTAAACAAAGATGTATATAAATTCTCCAATGGGAAAAGGACAAGATCTATTTATATTTCACATTCTAATCTTTTACTAGGACCATTAATTAGTATTAGAGCTTTGGCTATTGATACACCTGTATCTTTCTTGAAAATATGGATTCTAACTATTTCTTGCTGCTCGATTGTCCACCAATACACAAGCCACCTAATTTCAATAGGGAACACTATACCTATTGGAAACAAAAGATGAGAGATTTTATTGAGGCTACAGATGTAGGTATATGGGAAATGGTAGAAGAAGGATATGAACTGCCTAAAACTATAATTAATGGTGAAGTAGAACTTAAGCCTAAATCCTTTTGGATAGAAAATGAAAGAAAGAAACATTTCTTGGCTGCAAAAGTAAAATAGATTATTTCAAATTTACTATCACCAAATGAATATGAAAGAATCTCTACTTGTTTTACTGCTAAGCAAACTTAGGACACATTAGAGATTGCATATGTAGGAACTTTACAAGTTAAAGCTTCAAAGGTGCATGTGCTTGTGTCTCAGTATGAAATGTTTAAGATGGAGAAGGGTAAGTTTATTAAAGATTTAATTCAAAGATTTACTACTATTATTAACCATTTAACTGTGCTTGGTAGAAAGTTTGAGAATTTAGATCTTGTGCATAAAATTTTGAGATTCTTGACCGAGGAATGGTAGCCAAAGTTCATTACAATCAAAGAATCATTAAAGATGAGAAATCCTATTGTTCAAGAGTTGTTTGACAATCTTGAAGAGCATGAGCTTGAATTGAAAAGATATAAGAAGAATGGAGATGACAAAAAGAAAAAGACTCTTACACTCAAAGTTTCTAAATTAGATGAGGGAGAATCTAAAACCGATGCAGACGCAATCAACAAAGAAGATGTGCCTTTGTTGAGTAAGAAATTCCAGAAAATTCTAAGAGATAAGAAGAACAATGAAAGAAGAAAAACAACAACCCAAAGAAAGAATAATGCTAAAAATGAGCAAGGAAGTTCAGTTAGCATTGTTCCCACTTGTTTTGAATGCAAAAAACTTGGACACATCAAGCTAGATTGTCCAATTTATTTGAAGAAACAACTAGAAAATGAGAGAAAGAAGAAAAAGCAAACATATAGAAAGTCTAACTTTGTTGTTTGGGATGATAAAGAACCTAACATAGCTAAAGAAGATGAATCAAAAGAAGATGCATTATTATGTCTTATGGCTAAACACAATGATGATCTTAAGGTATTGAGCAAAAATCCTTTATTTACTATTTCTGATTTTGATGAATCTAGTAATGAATTTGAAAAAAACCTTAGTGAAGATGGTGATGAGCTAAAAATTTTAAATGAAAAAGTTAAGTTTTTAGGAAAAGAGAATGGCCAATTAACTACCTTAGTTGAAAAATGTTGTGAACAATGCTGTCTATATAAGTCTCAGATTAAAAGTCTAACAAAGAAACTATAGAATTTTTTAGATAGCAACAAAAAACTGGACTATGTATTTTAGAACTAGAAATTTTCCTATAATAGAGTTGGTCTAGGATTTAGACAGTAGAATTATAGAAAATATAAGAAATGGAGCCTTGCTAATATTACTTTTTTTTTTATTGTAACCATAAAGGGCATCTCATTAGAAACTACTTTTTTAGAAATGATACTTACTTAATAAAGTCAAATGAAAGATTGGTATGGTTTCCTAAATCTACAAATGCTAGAAAAATTTCTATTTTGTCTACCAAATTTAATGGATATAAAAGTCAGTGGGTACCACCAATGCAAGTATGAACTTTATGTTACAAGGACGTAAGAGACAAAGCACAAATTTATGATTTTTGGATAATGGATTTTGAAGACTTATGATCAGAAACAAAGATGAGTTTATTTGTCTCACACCTATGAATAGAGGTAAGGTAACTTTTGGAGACAACTCCAAAGGAAGAGTCAAAGGAATTAGTAAAGTTGGTAAGTCTTCATATTGTTGTGTTAATGATGTTCTATATGTAGATGACTTAAAACATAATTTGTTAAGTATAAGTCAGTTTTGTGATAAAGGAAATGAGGTTATCTATAATTCAAATAAATGCTTAGTTGTACATGGTGTTGATAATCAACTTAAACTTGTAGGACACAGGGTCAACAATGTCTACCTATTTGATCTGAATTTTGAATTTAAATTGAACTCAGCTTGCTTAGTTAATTTTAATGATGATACTTAGATTTGGCATAGAAGGCTAGGACTTATTAATATAGAATTGATTGGAAAATTATCAAAGAAATATTTGGTATATGGTTTGTCTAAGTTGCATTTCATGAAAAAGAAAATTTACAGTGCTTGTCAAAGAAGAAAACAGGTCAAATCTTCATTCAAATAAAAAAATATTGTTATAACATCAAAATTCCTAGGCTCACTTCATATGGGTTTAATAGGTCCATCTAGAATCAAAAGCTATCAAGGTAACTCCTATGTATTTGTGATTGTGGATGACTTTTCCAAATTTAATTGGACTTTCTTTTTATCTCACAAAAGTGATACATTTCAAGCCTTTAATAGGCTTGCAAATGTAATTCAAAATGAGAAAGGATATTCAATTATTTCCATTAGAGTTAACCATGGGAAAGAATATGAAAATAAAGATTTCACTGAGTTTTGTGAAAAACATGGTATAAAACATAATTTTTTAGCACCAAGGACACCTAAGCAAAATGGTGTTGTTGAAAGAAAAAATAAATGCCTTGGAGAAATGGCAAGAATCATGCTGAATGATAGCACACTTCCAAAGTTCTTTTGGGCAGGTGTAGTTAACATTACATGCTATATAATGAATAGGATACTTTTAAGACCTATTTTTAATAAAACACCTTATGAGTTATATTTTGGAAGAAAGCCTAATATTTCATACTTTCATATCTTTGGCTATATATGCTATATTCATTATAATGATAAAGATAACTTAGCAAATTTGATCCCAAATCTGATAAAGGAATCTTCATTGATTATTCTTTAACTAGCAAGGCCTATAAAGTTTATAATAAAAGGACCTTAAAGATTGAAGAATCTGTGCAAGTAGTTGTTGATGGGTTTTCTTTAAGTTATTTGACCTGATGGGTTTTCTTTAAGTTATCATAGGTTAGATGTAGAAGAATACTAACAACACTGGTGGACTTCAGCATCAACTTCAAAAACTCAACAAGATAATTTGAAGATTCATACTACAAAATCTAGTAAGGATGTTGATTCAACCATCATGGACATCACTCCACCTTTGCTCTCTAACAAAAACTTGAAAGTTTATAGGAAATCACTCCAGGGAACATATAATAGGAGATGTATCAAAATGGGTAACATGAGGCAATTTGAAAATTTTTTGCAATTTTTCTTGATTTATTTCATATATCAAGTTTGGATACTTGTGCCAAAAAATGATCAATACAATGTAACAGGGACCCAATGGGTATTTAGAAATAAATTAGATGAAAATGGCATCATAATTAGAAATAAGGCTAGGCTAGTTACTAAAGGCTATGATCTAAAAAAATGTATAGACTTTGATGAGACATTTGCACTTGTAGCTAGACTAGAAGCAATTAGAATGCTATTAGGATTTTCATGTACTAGGAACTTTAAGCTTTATTAAATGGATGTTAAGAGCTATCTTTTGAATGGATATATTTTAGAAGAAATTTATGTATAGCAATCCCTTGGGTTTGAAGACCCTCTAAATTCAAACCATGTCTTTAAACTTCAAAAGGCACTCGGGTTTAAAATAGGCTTCTAGAGCTTGGTATGATATGCTTAATAAGTTCTTAATTCAAAAAGGATTTAAAAGAGAAAATGTAGATACCACATTGTTCATATCAGAGAAAGGTAAAGGTATTTTACTAGTACAAATTTATGTGGATGACATCATATTAGGTTCAACAAATGAAGATTTATGTGAAAAGTTCTCAAAACTAATGCAAAATGAATTTGAAATGTCAATGATCGGTGAGCTGATCTTTTTCCTTAGTTTCTAGATCAAACAATCAGCTAGGGGTATTTTCTTTTATCAAACTAAATATATTGTTGAATTGTTGAAGAAATTTCAATTTGATAAAGGAAAACCTATAGGAACTCCTATGAGTCCTTCTCTAAAATTAGATAATGATCCAAATGGAAAGAATCTAAATCTTACTCTATTTAGAGGTATGATTGGTAGTTTGTTATACTTAACTTTTAGTAGACCTGGCATTATGCTTAGTATTTGTATATGTGCAAGATATCAAACTAATCCTAAGGAATCACACCTATCAGCACTTAGTAGAATTTTTAGATATTTAGTAGGAACTAAATATTTAGAACTTTGGTATCCTAAGTCAGATAGTTATAGTTTATTAGGATATTCTGATGTAGATTATACAGGAAGTAAAATAGATAAAAAGAGCACTAGTGATGCCTCTCAATTTATTTAACATTTATTGGTTTCATGGTCATGTAAAAAGCAAAATTGTGTTACTCTATCTATTACTAAAGTAGAATATATAGCAATTGGAAGTTGCTATGCCCAAATTTTCTAGATGAAACAATAATTTTCAAACTATGGATTAAAATTTGAGAACATTCCAATACTTTGTGACAACACAAGTGCAATACATACAACCAAAAATCTTGTATTGCATTCGAGGACTAAGCACATTCAAATTAGACATCACTTTTTGAGAGATTATGTTTAAAAAAGAGATATTTCAATAGACCTTGTTCAAACAGACTTTTAGTTAACTGATATTTTTATCAAAGCTTTAGATGAAAAGTGATTTATATTCATTAAGAGAGAAATTGAAAGATAGATCCAGAAGAAATTGAATAAAATTAAAATTTATGCACTTTTACTTTTGTTTATTTGATTTGTCATGTTTGATGTGATAATGCAAAATTTGACATAACCATTGAAGTTACTTAAGTTTGTTTTGCAGGTATATCAATTAAAAGTTTTAGGTACAAGTCTAGATAGTATATTTTGGTTCATTCATATATAATAATTGATTTTTGAATGTTGAATTGAATTGAACATCGATTTATTATTTTTTAGAGTACTTAAATCTATTATCGCATTAGTTTCTATCTCAAAAATTTACAACTATAATCGATTTTGACACGATTCAGAAAAGCTTCCAATGTTTTTGTATAATCATTTTGTATGTAGAAATCGATTTTGTACTCCATTCTATCAATGATATGTTTAAAAATTTAGGGGGAGCAATGTTTTTAAAATCTTTTTTACTTCCTATGTAGTATTCTTTTTAATGTTTCAAAAGGGAGAGAAAAAGCATAAAACTTCATTTTAGATGATTTCCTCCCTTATTTTTTTTTTTACTTTGAACCTCATCTAAAATTATTTATCAGCATCAAAAAGGGGAAACTGCTAGCTTAGATTACTCTAGCTACATATTTTTCTTAGTTTTAATGTTGAAAAATAATTTTATCTAATAATATACTTTAGTGTTTTTAATTTGTTTTGTAGGTTCAAAAAAATATGATTCAAGAGATCCAAGATTAGTTTTAGGACTTATTGTATTTCAATAGGATCTTTTGTAAATGAGTTCAAATGATACTTGATCCAAATATTTTAACTAAATAATGAGGTAGTCTTTAAAACACTTAAAGAAAACTATAAAATTATTTTTTACTTCATGAATCGATTTGCACCTTGATGCATTGAAGAACTTATAAAAAATTCATATTGAAATCAAAGTTGTAATTGATTTATGAAATACAAATTTGAAAAATTCCTTTTATCAAAGGTTAGGGAAACAGCTTACTTCAATATAGTAATCAATTTAAAGGCTGTGAATAATAGACTAAACTTTGATTACCACATCAATTAACTAGTTGTTTCACTTGTAATTAATTTGATAATCAATGTAATAACTGAAAATCAATTATTCTGCCACAGATGGCTATAGTAGTTACAACAGCCTAATTACCTTCACTATTTAAACTAGTTTTCATAGTTTTTCTTCATATTCAAGTACAAAAACATTTGAGAAAAAGTGTTAAACATGTTTTCTCTCTACTTCATCAAGTTTTGAGATTGAATCAAGCTTTTGGATAAAAAAATCAATTGAGTTAATCTTAGATTGTTTGAGGAGATTTTCATCTCCAACTAGTGGTATTGTATTTTTTTAACCTTTTCTTATTTCAATTTTTTCATTTGAGATTTCTAGGGATTTAAAAATCTATATAGATTTAGAAGAGCCTGTTCTAATTCTTCTAGGTTAGCAAAAAGTTTGTGTAATTTCTTGTATTTGATGTAAACTAACATTTCAAGAGCCTACTAAATCTTGATAGTTTTCTTTTAGTTCAATAGGTCTTTCAGTTGAGAAAGATCAAATAGAGTATACTTGAACTGCAGTTTCAATTCAAGTTGATCACTTTTTCAACTTTCTTTTTTGCATTTATATCTTATTATTCTTATTGCTACATTTATTGATTATTACTCTGCTACATATCTTAATAAGAAAAATTAATATTAAACAATGGTATATATATAAATTCCTTAATAGGAAAAAAGCAAGACTCTGCATTTTAATCTTTTACTAGGGCCATCACCCTACAAAGAGAATTGCAAGTTACGAAATTTAAAGAAGAAAAATTATTTGATAATTTTGATCAAAAAATTGATAAAGATATTTTAAAAATTGAAAATTGATTTGAAGATCCTTTGATCATTTCTAATCAAAAGTGATCAACTTAATTTCAAAATTGATAAGATTTTGGAAACTTTGATAAAGTCAATTTGAAAACGGATTAGACTAATTTGAAAATAAAATCAATTTGAAAGTTGTTCTGAAAAGTTGAAAAGAAATTAGAGATGTGAGTCAAACATATTTGAAATCTAATTTTAATCTAAAAAAGAGAAATCTTTTTTGTTGAATTTGCAAGAACAAAATATTTAAGTGTTTGAAATATTGACTAATGCTCCAGGAAAGGACCTTAAACATAGAGTTTGTAAAATTTTATTTAAAATATCTTTGGTAGATTCATAATCTATCCAAAAATGTAAATTTTTTATAAATCAAATTTGAAAGATATCAGAGATGTGAGTTAAATATTTAATAAATCTCTAATAATTATTTAGAAAATAATTTGTAGAAACAATTCTAGTAGATTTGTAGTATATCGTAATAGCAAAATCATTTGATAAACTAATTCAAAAAATTAGTTTTCTTTAGCGTACTAGTATTTTGATACGATGTCCAAAGTAAATTGATTTTTGAGTCAAATTAGAGTAAAATGGGAAAATTTTCATTAAAATATCAAAGCAAAATTGGAAAACTTTCCATCATTCTTTGACCTTATTTTGGAAAAAATTTCTAGTAAAGGACCAAAAATATCCCATCAGGTGAAAAATTAATTTAGAAATTTACTCTTGGTAGTTTGGTTGAAGAAAATAACCAAGTATGGGAAAAATTTTTATTTTGAAAATATAAGTATCATACCAGGCCAACATATAGTCCCAGTATGTATATCTAATTGGTTTGTGGGCTATGGAAAATCTTTTGCCTACTAAGAGGTTTGGTTTGTATTGGTTTTACTCGGTGCCAAAGTCAGAATTAAATTTTTTTTCAAAACCCTAACCTATTTTTCTAGAAATCAAACCAAACAAAATGCCTCGGATCTCATTGGTTAGAGTATTTTAACATCATAAATTCTAATTGGAGAGGTCAACCAACCTTTTGGTCGATTTCAACTGCAAGTGTCCACAAAAAATCCAATTCAAGTGTCTTGCTTCTATTGGTTGCGCATGTCGGAAACTAGTTGAAATGGCCTCAAATCTTTGAGCTTTTGATCCTGACCCAATTGCTAGCTTGAGAAGAGGATCAGAGTTTTCAGTTCAAAACCAAAATAGGGCCACCGGGACCGAAACCCTAGCAGAGCCCAATTGTCACTCGATTTTTCCCTTTTCCTCTCTCACATCAAAATGCAACGACAGCTAGGAAAATGGCAAACCAAATGACATGTCATTTGGCTAGCAGGCAAAAGCAAAAATGGCATGTCGTTTTGCTCCATAGAAGAAAAAATATTTTTTTTTCTCTTTAGTCCTTACAATTTCAACAAATTGCACTTTAGTCCTTGGATATCCAATATATCCAAATTGTGATTTTAAAGGCTATAACTCATTTTTCCATTCTGCGTGTGGCCCGATAGGCCCATGAAATGTTGGTGAAAGTCCAAAATGCCCTTCAAGTCATTTAAAGGCAAATAAAATTAATCTAATTAATTTTAATTAATAATTAATTTCTCTAAATTAATTACTTATGGACTTTAAGCTATAAGTGGACTCTAG
>JANHAO010027018.1:0-10947 GCA_026873985.1 Saraca asoca | reverse complement strand
CATGAAGATATGGAAGGCATTGACCCAAGGATAATGTCTCACTCGCTAAATATCAATCCTCTGGCCAAACCTGTCTGCCAAAAAAAGAGGCCGATGATGGCCGAGCATTACGCGGTGCTCAAGGACGAAGTAGATAGACTCTTAGCTAATGGATTTATCAGAGAATCACGATATCCTTCCTGGGTGGCTAATTCGATCCTCGTCAAGAAAAAGGATGGCAAGTGGAGAACATGCATCGACTTCACGGATCTGAACTGGGCCTGTCCAAAAGATAGCTTCCCCTTACCCAGGATCGACCAGCTCGTTGACACGACCGTGGGACACGAGTTTCTAAGCTTCATGGATGCCTATTCAGGCTATAATCAGATCCCAATGGACCCGCTGGATGAAGAGCACACCTCATTTGTCACCGATCGAGGACTGTATTGGTACAAAGTGATGCCCTTCAGACTCAAAAATGTGGGAGCAACATACCAGCGACAGGTAAATAAAATGTTCCAGGGGCAAATTAGTAAAATGATGGAAGTCTATGTGGACGACATGCTCGTAAAGTCCAAACAGCTCATCAGTCATATCCGCGATCTAGGTGACATGTTCCAAATCCTGAGGAAGTATCGAATGAAGCTGAATCCCCACAAGTGCGCCTTCGGAGTATCGTCAGGCAAATTCCTCGGCTTCTTGGTCAACGGCTGGGGGATCGAAGCTAATCCGGAAAAAATTAAAGCTCTCCTTGACATGTGCTCTCCCGTTGGCCTTAAAGACGTTCAAAGTCTGAATGGACAGATTAGCGCTCTGAGCCGATTCATCTCAAAGGCCGCTGATAAATGTATCCCTTTCTTCGACATCCTTAAAAAGGCTAGGAAGTTCGAATGGGATACAGAATGCGAGGACGCATTCGGGAAACTCAAAGCTTATCTTGGCCAAGCACCCTTCCTCTCTAAACCAAAGGAAGGGGAAAATTTGTCTGTTTACCTTGGGGTATCGCAACACGCCTTAAGCGCCGCGTTGACACGGGAAGAAGGGACCATTCAACTTCCCATATATTATGTGAGCAAAAGGCTGCTGGATGCGGAAATGAGATATTCTCCTATGGAGAAACTCGCTTATTGCTTTATCATGGCCTCAAGGAAGTTGCGGCCCTATTTCCAGGCCCATAGCATCAGGGTACTCACACAGTACCCCCTGAGGCAAATCGTGTAGAAAACTGACGTCTCAGGATGACTGCTCAAATGGGCGATAGAGCTAGCCCAGTTTGACATCGAGTACAGGCCTAGGACTGCCAATAAGGGGCAAGCATTAGCAGACTTCGTCACTAAGTTGACCGGACCCATAATAGAAGAAGCAGAATTCCTTGAGGCCCTCTACTGGGAGCTATTTGTCGATGGGTCATCTAACAACAGAAAGTCCGGTGCGGGGATACTCCTCGTCAGCCCAGAAGGACATAAAATCTTCAGCATCTTCAGGTTTGAATTCCAGGCCACTAATAATGAGGCCGAATACAAAGCTCTTCTCGCAGGCTTGCGATTGGCTAAGGCGATACGAGTCAAAAAATTAAAAATACATAGCGACTCACAATTAGTTGTCGACCAAGGCAGAGGTGAGTTTCAGGCCCGAGAACAATAGATGGCCAAATATCTCCAGAAAGTCCAAGACGCACTAGGATCCTTTCAGCGGCACGAAGTTACCCAAATACCACGAACTTGCAATGCTTTTACCGACGCCCTAGCTAGATTATCCACTTTGAGCGAACCAAGTCTTGTGGAGACAATACCAGTGGAGTTGCTTTCATCCCCATGCATTGAATCGGAAGAGGTCGCCGTAATCGTAAATAAGGCAGATTCTTGGATGAGCCCAATTATTAGCTTCCTGAGAGACGAGGCCTTACCAAAAGACAAAACTGAAGCACGACGTTTGAGGATGCGTGCGACGAGATACTATATCTACGATGGCATCTTGTATAAAAAAGGATTCTCGACCCCCCTTTTAAGATGTGTCAATGGCGAGGAAGGCAACATGGTTCTAAGAGAGATTCATGTGGGACACTGCAAGAATCACGCTGGGGGGCTATCATTAGCCCAAAAGGCCCTTCGACAGGGCTTCTATTGGCCGACCATGAAGAGGGATGCAATGAACCTCGTCTGAAAGTGCGATAAGTGCCAAAGGTTAGCAAAAGTCCCTCGGGCTCCCCCGGCCTACCTAAAGCAAATGGTGAGCCCATGGACGTTCGTAGTATGGAGAATAGACCTAATCGGACCACTCCCGAAAGCACGGGGAGGCTGCAAATATGCCATTATAGCCGTGGATTACTTTATAATGTGGACCAAAGCTAAAGAACTGGCCGAAATATCGTCTTCCAAGGTCCAAAACTTTGTTTGGAATAATATCATTTGCAGATACAGGGTCCCCTAACAAATTGTCACCAACAACGGGACCCTATTCGTAAGTGAACAATTTATCAAGTTCTGCAAAGACTTTAGGATTGTTAAGAGCTTCACGTCCGTGGATCATCCCCAGGGTAATGGACAGGTAGAGGCTGTCAATGGGATCATTAACAAAATCCTGAAAACAAAGTTGGAGGCGAGAAAAGGAGCATGGGCCGATGAGTTACAAAAGGTATTATGGGCATATCGGATGACCCCTTGCAGTTTGATAGGAGAGACCCCCTTCTCAATGGCCTACAGGTGCGAGGCGATGATTCCCACTGAATTCGAAGTCACGTCACAGCAAAGGATCACCTTCGAAATGAAAGAAAATGATCAACTGCTCACCGTGAGCCTAGACCTCGTGGAAGAAGTGAGAGAAAGGGCAAGCCTCAGGGTCGCCGCTCGGCAGCAGCGCATTGCAAGACACTATAACCGAAGGGTGTAACTTCGAAAGTTTAACTCGGGAGATCTCGTTCTACGCCTCATCCTCCTTGAAGCGAGTAAAGCAAGCAAGGGGACTCTAGGGCCTAATTGGGAAGGCCCTTACGTAATAAAGAGAGCCGTAGGCCACATCGCCTATCACTTAGCCAATGAATACGGGGAGGAGCTTCCCCGCGCTTGGAACGCCAAGCATTTGCGATATTACTACCAATAAAAGTCGAAGGATTCTAAATTATGCAAAGTGTCTATACTCGGTATAATGATGTAACTTCAAAAAAGAAATAAAGCCCAAAATATTATGTCAATATAGCAGAACTCGCATGAAATAGCAAAATTTACAAAGTCATAAAAAAAATGCTGGGATAGGGAAGCAACTACGGGGCAGGATCCTCTAAAGCATGAGGGGAAGGCTGGTCGGGGACTTTGAGGGACGGAGGAGCAATCTCCCCTAGAAAGGCTTCTATCTCATGCTCTTCACCCGGGGAATCAGCTTCAAGGGCCTCCTTCTTGAAAGTTTCGACAGCCTCCACAGCCTACGGCCCAAAGAATGTGAAATCCATGTCCGGGTGTTCCTCCCACAAGGTGAAAAGGAAATCCTTGCAAGTCTTCTGCCTTGATTCCTTTGCAGCAACAGCCACCCGTGAGGACATCACAGCTTTCACAAGGCGAAGCTCCTTCCTCACCTCATCTGACCCCTTCCTGGCAACCTTAGCTTCGCGACGAGCAGTGTCCATTTGTGCAATCGCATTTTCAGCAGCTTCGGTAGCTGACTAAAGGCGTCCGGTCACATCTTCCAGCTCTATCTTTGCCTTTTTCAGGTCAATCGAAACATGCCCCACAGTTTCTTCAGTGACTTTGCAACGTTTGATCTCATCCGTGAGCTTGGCCTCCATCTCCGCAACCTTCCCACATAACCCTTGGTTCTCAGCAGCAGAAGACGTAAGGTCTTCCGCAAGTGAAGATTGCGCATCATCTTGGCCCCGAGC
This sequence comes from Saraca asoca, assembly GCA_026873985.1. Taxonomy (NCBI): domain Eukaryota; kingdom Viridiplantae; phylum Streptophyta; class Magnoliopsida; order Fabales; family Fabaceae; genus Saraca; species Saraca asoca. The sequence continues at coordinate 7,097 of JANHAO010027018.1, read as the reverse complement.
CTCCTTCTTAATCTTTAAAAGCATCAGGACATTTTGCAAAAATAATCAACAATGGAAAAAGTCAGGTGGAAGCATTAAAGCTCGAATTGAGCCAGTAAAAGAATTATAGAATGAATCCTACCGCAAGGCCATAGCGAGCAACATGACCCGTGAGCCTCCCTATGGTAGAACCTTCGGCCTCCAGCACCCCAACCTTCTACTTCGGGCCAAGGATCGTACTCATGTTCTGGACCAGAGTCCAGGCATATTCCTCCATCATGGACCCGGCCTTAGCCAGAGGAGGAATAGGCTCACCTACGATCCTATGGTACAATGCCTTCTTACGGCCTTTTCTGATCTTTCTCCTCTTTGGAGCAGCATCGGTCGGGGTAGGGTTCTCAGAAATGATCGTCGTTTCGGGACAAGGCAGCGGAGAATCCCCTCCAGTAATGGTCGCGGGTGATAATGGCAACACGATAATCTCTGGACCCGTGCTATCGGGGGCAGGGACTCTATCCGTGGAGGGAGAATATGAGGCGGGAGCTGAAAGACGACGCTTGGTGCCGCGAGATGGGGCCGCTTTTAGAATGAGATCCATAACGCAGTAGTAATCGTCAAAATTGGCAGGACGAACCTCTGACGTCCGATGAATACCAATCTCCTTGGTCGCTTGGGTGTCCAAAGGAGGCGCGAGTCCGTACTGGCAAAGTCGTGGCTCGTTGAACTAGAAGTCACTCTCGGGACCGCCCATCAACCAAAGTTTGTCCAAAACACTAAGCTCCCTAACTTCCAAGGTAGGAGCCTTGCCGGTCCTGACTGACAAAAAGAAAGAAAGATATGAGTGACATAAAGCAGGAGAAAGATAGCTTAAAAAATACGACACCTACTCGATCGCTACCGATGAGCTCACCCGGAGAAAGAACAAAATCGAAGTTCTTAAGAAAGCGCAGCGAGGGGCAAGACACGTAGAACCAACGACTCTTATAGGGCCTGACATTTGACTTGCCTATTGCGGACCCCTTGGACAGGATATCCTTATAGGGTGTCCTCCTGACCATAAGGAAGTATAGCCCATCCACTACATTTGTAGTTCTAAGGTCATAGAGATAACATAAGGTCTCGGGACAGCGGCAGTAAGGAATTACACAAGTAAATCAGGGCAAGCGAGATCAGCGACGCATAAGAGTTGGGGCTCAGCTGGAACGGGGATAATTTTATCTTATTTAAAAAATTTGTGATGAAGGGAGGAACGGGGAACCTGAAACCAGCCGTAAAATGTGGCAAGCTCATGGCAATGAAGCCCTTGGGGGGATGCACGGCCTGATCGTCCGCAGCAGGAACCAAAGCACTGCACCCTCTGGGCACTCGATGAGATTGGACTGCAAGTCAGACTTCCCGCCGTCGCATTGATGATGCATGAAAATCGAAAATACAATGACCTCGAGGCACCCTCACCATGATGTCAGGATCATTTGATGGTCCTTGACGAGCCTCAAACGATGGAGTTTCGCCCCCTCCACCAACCACCACTTCACTGGTGGATGGAACTCTCACCGCCTCTGAGACCGCTACTATCTTTTCATCATCATCCCTGCTCGAGCGGTGGCGTTGCACATGACCTACTTCCATCTACAAAAGAAGAAAGTCGGTTAGGCCGCTGCAAGCAAGCCACACCAAAACTAAGAAGCCTAAGGCCCCCACAGGACGCAGGCCATGCGCAAACCAAAGCCAACTCAAGGAACATTAGGCACTTCCGGGGATGGCCGACTGACCCCTCATTCCAGACACAATAGAGTCCCAAAAAGGGAAAACCAATCGCCCTAACACGCCTAAAAACCCCTAAGAACTGGGAAAATGAGAAGAAGTCGATAGGAGCGTACCTTAGTTTCCTCGAGAAGAAAAGATTAGTTTCCTCGAGAAGAAAAGATTGGACGAAATGTGTCTGCAATATCAGTAAAACAGAGCAGAACCCCGGAACCAGTAGAGAAGACTGGAAGGCAACCGAAGGGTTGGCAGAGCAAGCCAGGAATGAGAAGGAAGCAGAATTTTCAAATGAGAGTAAAAGGAGTTTCCCCTAAAGATAAATAGAAGAAAGGCCAACCGCCAAATCAAGGAAGAAGTGGATGGCCCATGATCCGACGGCTGGGGGGGATGCAGAGATTAATAAATGAGAATACAGAAAATCGCACAGAAATCCAGAAGTAATAATTGCCCACTGTCATAAAAAATTGAAGCAAGGTGGGAAACAAGAATGACGATCGTGTCCAAGTAATGTGCCATTCACACAGAATTCTTACGCATGTCAAAGGGCACGATGACGACTATGCATTCAAGTAATACGCTAAAAGGTGTACAATTCTTGTGCAAAGCTGCATTCAAGTAATGTGCTAGCCCTGTACACAATTCTTGCGCAGAATGACGATCGCGTCCAAGTAATGTGCCATCCGTACAGAATTCTTGCGCACGTCAAAGGGCATGATGATGACTATGCGTTCAAGTAATATGCTAAAAGGCGTACAATTCTTGCGCAAAGCTACGTTCAAGTAATGTGCTAGCCCCACACACAATTCTTGCGTAGAATGACAATCGCATCCAAGTAATGTGCCATCCGCACAGAATTCTTGCGCACATCAAAGGGCATGATGACGACTATGCATTCAAGTAATACGCTAAAAGGCGTACAATTCTTGCGCAAAGCTGCCTTTAAGTAATGTGCTAGCCCCGCACACAATTCTTGCACAGAATGACGATCGCGTCCAAGTAATGTGCCATCTACAAAGAATTCTTGCGAACATCAAAGGGCACGATGACGACTATGCGTTCAAGTAATACACTAAAAGGCATACAATTCTTGCGCAAAGCTGTGTTCAAGTAATGTGCTAGCCCCACACATAATTCTTGCGCAGAGTGACGGCCATGCCCATACCCTTTTGCACATGTCAGAAGAGCAGTAGACAAACCCCTGAGGAGAGAAGATCCTTACAAATGCTGACCCCTATCAGGGGACTCCACGGACTAATCCTAAGGGTAATTAAAAAACTAGTCAAAATATAACTCTCATCACGCAAAGCGAGATAAGAGTTGGGGGGCTTATGTTGTAGGCATTATGAAAACACGAAGGATAGTGCCCGCGTAAGCAACTCAAATGAGAATCCCGGGAAAATATGGTCCCAAACCCAAAGAGCATCATGATTGCTGGCCTGAAAAGGTCACTATGACATGAGGGAATCGCCATAGCAGCCAAAGTCGAGAGACGACTCAACAAGAGCGAGAATAGCATCCGTGGGACCGTGACCTACTGCTTCCAGAAGATGGTCTCAAGTCCAGTCAGCCATCTGACACTAACAAGAAAGTTGACAGCTCAGGTCCCAAATAGCACACATCAGCTCCCCGAAAAATTGACAATGGTTTGTCCAGCATTAATTACACTGGCAGCCAACATTAAATACAACAGACGGCGGAAATAATTGTTTTGCCGATTATATAGAATTACGTTTGTAACCTCCGCCCTTACTATAAATAAGAGAGGCATAATAAAAGAATGGTAAGGAAAATCTGAGAATCAATAATACTAAGAAAAAGTGGACGTAGGGGCCCAATATTGGCTTTCGCCAAACCACATAAAATTCCTGGTGTTTTCCTTTCTTCTGAGCAATCCCCCCTAAAAAGCCCTTGTTATTCTTCCATAACCTTTCTCCAACGTGCAGTCGGGGAGCAGAACTGAGTAACTTAGTTAACCAGATTTTGGTGTCAACAAATGTCCTAGGTGTGCTAAGTGCCTATAAATACCTTGTGTTGGAGTCAGTTTGATAAGCCAAGCTAAAGCCAAATGATAAGTGAAATTTTTACAATATCTCTTCCTCTTTCCAACAGTGAAACCCATATATCTTTTTTGAAATAAAGCATAGTCTCGTCATGCTTAAAATGGATCCTATGGCTTAGCTTCACATTGACTTGATACACCATAAATTTATTTATTTATTTTAAGTATTTTTCTTTTGTTTACTATACATCCTAATTGAATGGTTACCCATTTTTTAACCTTATACTTCCCGCTGCTTTGCTTGTCGAACAGATAGAGAGAGAAAGAGAGAGGGTGTTAAAAGGACCCCCAACCTCTGTCACCCTGGGCGATCGCCACCACACCAACCTTGCTATCCTCCGTTCTGTCGCCCTTTCCTTCTTGGCCTCCTCTTGCCATCGCTCTCTGAACTGTCTAAAGCTATTTGTACTTGGCCGATTGAGCTTGTCTAGCTTTGCTCAGTCCGTTCTAGCTTGGTGGTCGGCCACGATAGTTACCTTCAGCAACCGCTGCTCCAACAACACTTCAGCTGGAGTGGATTTGCTATTGGTTCCCATCTCTACCCCACCTAAGATGCTTGATGGAGCCAAATTGTAGCTATTGGTCTCTGCTCTAAGTAGCTATTGGTCTCTGCTCTAAGTTACTTATTACTGCAATTCTAGCTATTTTAGGGATGTGATTTCTATTAGTTAGATTGGTTTAAATTAGTTCCTAGAAAGGGATTTTAGTAAAAGAGAAGAGAATAGCTATCACCAAACTCTAACCCCTAATCATGTTGAATGTTGATCTGTTTGCTTAAACCAACTCTTATTTGCAATACTCATTGAGGAATCAAGCAAAATTCAGCCAAAAATTCCAACCCTATTTAAGAATTCAATTAGGCATTCTTGCGAATTGAAACTCTAAGAATTTTTTGTTTTAGCTACAATATAGGATGAGTTCAATGGCTTAATGAGCTCTAAAATTTATGTCGGTAAAATTAGTTGTAAATTATGCTCAATTGCTAAAGTGAGATCTACTTGTTGGTTGGCACCTTAATTGAAAAGTTTGATCTCTGAAGGGAGCAAGTCAAGGTCTATGAGTAGTTTACTTTCCTTTTGACAAGTATTATGCAAAACTTAATTGTTTTTACAAGTAAAAAGAAGAAAAAAAATAAATTTTTTAGTATACCATATATTTAAAAAAAAATTGAATTTCACTTGCTCCTCATACTATAAAGTGATTTTTTACCTTGTAGCAATTGATTTGCCCATTATGGATACTGAAACTAGTTACTTATGTTTTGATCTTGAAAGTTTGAAGTTATAAGAAAAGTTGATGTTTATAGCTATAATAAATACGTTTTATGAGATTGATGTTGAATTGCCCTTTTTTTAGCAAAAAAGTTAACAACAAATATATTTGGTTCTTTTGATTGAATATTGTTTCATGAAATGACAAGCTGTTGAGTTTTATTGTGAACTTATAAGCTGGATCCTTAGGGAATCTTTTTTTGTAGGAACCCCAAGTGCACTTGAAAATTTGAAAGACTGCATGGCCATTATCTCTTGGAGGGATAAAGGGACTGTGGTATTAAATTGAAAAATTGTTCTAGTTGGTTGCTTGGAGAAGATAAGTTAGGGATCCCAATCTCTAAACTTTGAATATCTTTCAAAACTAATCACTTATTTTCCCTAATTACCTAGTTCATTAACTCATGTACTCACATAACTTGTTTATGAATTTAAAAATGAAGGTATTGCTATGGTTTTGCACTCTTATCCTTTTGTTGATATTGTTTTGACAAAAGCTAATTTGTGAATTTACCTCTCTTATGATGATAATATTTTAGTTTTGTATTAATATGATTTTCAAATGGGAAATTGTTTCCAAATGTAAAAAAGAAAATAAAAAATAACTAATGAAAACTAGATAACCCCTAAAACATATATTGATTGAACATTGGTATAAGTAAACAATTCACTCACTGTGATTTCCTTTAAAAGTATTTTAGGTATCAAAACCATCTATTTCAGAGTGGTCCACCTTGCTAGTGATGGAAGACACAAAACTTGGAGAATTGTTTTTGGCAACTGGAATATGTAGTGTTGCATGTGTCATGTATTGTGAAAAGGTGTATACACTTGAGTCTTCTTGTTATTGGGAGTTGGGTAAAATTTTTGGTGTTGAGTACAGCCTATAAAAAGGGCATGAGACCTTGGTAATTATTTGAAAAACAGAGGAAATTTTGTCAAAATTTTTGTTAAAAAAAATTCCTAACTTTTTATGAAAGAAAATGCTTTGGAAATTATGGAGTTAATGTTTCTTCTCAATTTTTATGGAAAGTTCACTATGAAAGCATTGTTCTAATAAGTCTTGATATCTGTGACGTATGGCTTGTAGGAAGGTATCTCCAAATGTTTCCCTACACTGGTGACGCTCCAAAAATTGTGGTGTGACAAGTTTGGTATTAGAGCATGGTTTAAAGACTAGGTGCATCATGCATAAGTCATAAAATGCCAAATAAGGAATAAACATGCATGAGTCATCAAATGCCAAATAAGGAATAGACATATCAAGTTCATGTTGGGGTGCCTGAGAATACGATATATAAATGAAGATATGTTGATGCCTACTCCAAGACAAGTCATTGATCTTCACAATCCTCAAACTATAAGCCAATGTGCATACTAGTTGCCTAATTATGCCTAACACTTCCACCTATAGAAACTATGCCACTTAGGTATTGATTTTTTTTTCCTAAGACGTATGGATTTAGAGGCGTGGATGGAATCCACATAGGCTTTTATCCTCACTAGTTCTAGTGGGATTTGTTCTAAGATTTCTACTTCATTGAGCTTTCTTTATAGGCTTTTGTGCTTTAGCACATTACACTTTGATTGAATTTTCTATTTCCAATCTATCATCAAAACTCGAGCTTTTTTGTTCTTGCCCTTCGATGTTAGACCAATACTCAAACTACCTTTGTTTTGACCCAAAGATGAAAGTAATTATGTGGCATATATGAGTTTGAGTATCTAATGCTTTTTAAGTGATAATTAAGTGGTTATTCTGAAATGAAACTCTAACGGCTTTTTGCTACTCAAAAGGTAGTCACTTGAGGGTAAATGTCTCTGTGGTCATGATAAGTAGAAAACGTACCTGTAAAAATGATAGATTTTACTTCTTAAATAGACACTAATTTATGGTTTTTGTTTGATGTTTCCCTTAGTTTGTTAGTTTAGTCCTAGATACTGCTTTAGTTTGTTATTTGTATTTCAGGGTGGTGAAGAAGAGCTCCATGAAGAAGAATAAAAGATGAAGAACAAAGCACACT
>JANHAO010027017.1:0-10944 GCA_026873985.1 Saraca asoca | reverse complement strand
ATTTTCATAATAAGAATTTTAATTTTTTAACAATATAATACCAAATGAAAAGACTTTTAAAATTCTACTAATTACCCTAATTTAATTTATATATTGTTAAGCCGTGTTAAAAAGTTAAACTAATATAAAAAAATGTACATGACTCACAATTTTTTATATAGATATTTTCTTATATGAGTTTTAATTTATCTTTTTTAGTTAATTTAGGCAATTTTTTTATTACAATATCAAATAAAATAAAATTATTTATTTTCTTATTATAATTATTACACAGTACTATTGTATTTTATTTATCATGCTTATTTGTTAAAATGCTATGTGTATGTTGATAATGCATTATTTTATAATTTTTTAATATATTAAATATAAATATTTAACTCCACTGAATTTTTGGCCGTGCGTCCGCTGGTAGTCGTGCATGAGTGTGGGTAGCTGTAATAATATCATAAAAGAGTGCATAGAAATTATGAACTTCAATAATAATTATCGACATATGTGACGACAGTTGTAGTATCATCAAGAAATTAGTTGTATTTTGGATTTGAGAAGGTATAACAAATAGTCCTGAGTACCGTACCGGCATTTCAGAGTGAAATATTGTCAGAAAATAGTATACAAATCATATAAATTACTATGAGCTTGAGACTAAAAAGACCGTGTAGGATCAAATCACAAATGTTGGCTCTGGCACTTGATCACACATCTCACATTGTTAACGTTATAAACTAACGCGGAAGACAAAATGCTTCTTTTTGGACAAAATTTGACATAAAATTCAGGTAAAAAAATGAAAATTTTGTAGTGCGCATTTGGGAAAACATATATTTATTTAATATTTATTTATATTTTTTCATTTTGGTGGTATTTATGCATTTTTAGTATTGATAATTTGTTCAATACAAATAGAAAAGTACATAATTGTGATCTTTACATTTTTATCTTTGCGTTTATATGAGATGATGCACATATTCCCTTTCAAACTATGAGAAAAGTTCCTATGTTAGTTTATAAAAAGTATGTTTACTTGTGCCAAAAAAACTTTGATTTAAAATGCTCCTTGAGAGAATGTATTCGATGACTCGAATGAGCGCTAAGACACAAAGTAGGGATTAGAGTATAGTGGCTTGTAAAAATGTAAGTAGATCATTATTTATTCCCATTGACGGTGGATTTTGATACGATCCGAATCCGACCAACGGAAAGGGATTCTTTGGGGATCCAAGCCGTACTCCGGTTGTCGAGGTGATGGATGGCAGGAGGAAAAGGGAGAAGGGAGGAATGCACTGGGGATTAATGTGATTCGGCTAAATCCGGGAAGTATCGGACCCTATGTCTATGGAGGTATTTTTATTAGTAGGAAGGAATGTTTACAGAGTTCCTCTATTGCTTTCGACAGAGTTTTTACTAGTATTCTCATGCCCCCTTTACAATAACTCTAACCCCCCATTTATAGAAGTATGGAGGGGAACAAACAACACTAAATTAATTATACATCTGTTACGTCAAATATTAAATATACAAGACTGCCTAGGGAACTAAAAACTGACTTCTATAGGCTACTTTCTATGAGTGAGACCCAATGGCCGTATTTATAGAATGATAGTGCAAGTTGCTTGTTGGCTTTTATGCTTGACTTCAGTGAGCTTTTGGCTAAACGAGGATATGTCGACACGAACTCAAGCCTGTATGCTGGGGCTATTATTGGTTCACGACTTCGAGCTTGTTTGACCCACGAGCTTGGGTCTTCTGTGAGATGAATGCTTCTGCATAGCGATCTAGCGAACTCGTCCCTTAGTCAAATTCGACTTTTCTTGGGCTTTTGCCAGCCCACTGCATAGTACCAATTTCTACTGATAACATTAGCCCCTTAACTCTTAGTTCACTTTGTGGACTAGGAGTTAGACTTCTGCTGGAAAAAGCGTGTGCAATAGTGATACATCATAAATTTGGCCTTTACCTTACGCACTTGCTTTCCTTTGTGAGGTGTGGCTTCAACGAACTGTGGCTTTGTGAGATTCAGAGGGCCACATGGATAAGCTTCTGTAGTTAGGTCATTACTGGCCCATTCCAGATCCAAGTCTGGAAGATACCTTTAATCTCGATCATGGACGATTGTGTAGTCAAAGCCTTTCAAATCTTCCTGTCGTTTCATTTTTCCAGGCAAAACATGTCTTGTGGTTATTAGTGCGCTAGCCTCATTTTCTTCCACGCCATTAAATGAGAGTATTTGGGGGGTTTGCTTCTGGATCCTTCGGTTGTATCAGGCTGAGCCTAATAAAGCATGGGGAGTCCTCTTCTTTTTTCAAAGAGCATCCAAATGGAGGTTTCTGATAAACCCCCTAATTTCCCCATATTCTACTTTTTGAGTGAGGCGTGTATGGTTTTCTACATAAGGAGCTTTGAAGTCAATGCTTTTCCTGTAATGTGGAGGGATCTTATACGAATCCTAGATTATGTCCTCACAATTGTGAGGTTTCTCCTTTTCTATCATTCTGACGGGCTCTCCTGGGCTTCTTGGTTTTGGGAATCAAGTTGAGAAAGAGATTGCTGCTGCGGAAGGGGAGTTGGAAGAGGAAAGTTGAGGACTTTGAACGAACTGGAAAAGTCTTCTAATTGGGAGCTTTCCCTTTGTGCGTCAATCCTTTTTTCACAAGAACTGGCTATAGCTTTTCCTGACTTGTATTTTGACTCTTGCTGATGTAAATGTGCCTCGTTGAGGCTTTTTGATAAAATCTTCTCTTTTCCCTTTAGTGCTCAACCATTTGTCCTGCAATTCTCAGACAATAAATGTTAATTCTACATATAAGAATGATAGAATAGCCAATCATTAATGTTTTTGATCAATCGACAAACATGGTCTAAATGTAAGTAAGTAATATGTGAATAGGCTGTATGACACTAAAGTGCACAGTCGCATGAGAGCTACGAAATTTAGGTCGCATGATAGTTGTGAAATTTAGGTCGTGTGCATACGGTGGCTAAGAAAGTTGCTCGTATGCATTGTAAGGTCACTGCGCATGCACAGTGGCTAAAAAAGTTACTTGTACATGTGAGCTTTTAATTGTACACATGCAGTGGATAAGAAAGTTGCTCACATGCATGGTAAGATTGCAACGTATGGTTGCTAAGAAAGTTACGCATACGTGTAGTAAAGTCACTGCGCATGCATGGTGGCTAAGAAAGTTGCTCGTACGTGTTAGCTTTTAATTGCACACATGCACACGGTGGCTAAGAAAGTTGCTTGTATGCATGGTGAGATCACTACAGCATGTGGTGGCTAAGAAAGTTTCTCACATGCATGAGCTTTTTAGATCGCACGAAAGCTATGAAGTTTGATCACATGAAAGTTATGAAGTTTGATCGCATGAAAGCTATGAAGTTCGATCGCGTGAAAGCTGTGAAGTTTGATTGCATGAAAACTATGAAGTTTGATCACATGAAAGTTGTGAAGTTCGATCACATTAATTGTGATGCTCAACTGTGACTTGAGACTCAGTTTGTGAAGTGTGTGATCAAGCTAAACACTTTCCAAAATTTTCAAAAGAATCTACATGAACCATCCTACACAAAATTTGGGACATTTCTGCCTGTTGATTACAAGCTTAATATATGGTTCTTACTATAGCTGGTTGCTCTTGTTCAAGATCCCATTGAGGTTGAGAAGGTTGCTGCGCCACAGGTTGCAGTACATATTCTCTTAAACGGCCTTTTCTAATTAGGTCCTCAATGGCATCCTTGAGAGCCTAGTAGTCTGAAGTGTTGTGTCCCACTTTGTTGTGATATCTGCATAATTTGTTCGTATTCCTGCCTGCACAAGGTACTCGCAAGGGAGTAGGAGTCCCGAAGTCCTCTTTATTCCTTTTTGTTGCATAAATCCGATTAGGAGTGTTTGACAAGATATTATAGTGCTCATGAAGGGTCAATTGCTAAGGTTACTCGGCCTTGGGCTTCTTTGAGAGTTGGGAGTTAGGGCTGCATTTCATGTTCTCATGACTATTCTTCCTCTTGCTTTGACTTGGGTTGTCCAGTTCGGGCTTCTTCGCACCAAATGTCTCCTCCCACCTGATTTGCTTGGTAGCTCAATCATAGAATTCTCCCAGGTCTGCTACTAGGGATTTGTATATAATTTTATATAATTTGCTGTCTTTGTGAAGTCCAGCAGATATCGCCATCAAAATGCTTTCGTCGGATGGGCTTTCCATGTTGTCGATATCGTGCATGAACCAAGCAATATAGTCTTTCAAAGACTCATACTTATGCTAGAAGATTGTGGCAAGGTGGCAAGGGGTGTGAGCTGCCTTTTCAGCGCCCTATAGTGGTCAAGAAATTTCTACTGACATTTGTCCCAGCTGTTGATACTACAGGTCGGGAGGTTCTTAAACCAGGCTCGGGGGGTGTCTCCCAATGTGATGGGAAAGACATGACAATTGATCAGGGGATTACCTATTTAGAGATCCATTTGATCATTAAACATGTCTAAGTGATTACAAGGATTGCTGTCTAAGGTAGGAATTTTGAGCTTTTGGGGGAGAGGCTCCATTTTGATCTTCCTGGAGAAGGGAGTTCGTTCCTTGGCACGGTCCTGGTCACCTCAAGCTTGGGGTTGTTCCTCTAGTTGTTTCACCTTTTGGAACAATTCTTCCACCATTAGTGGCAATCCTTTAGACTTTTGACTAGAGCCTTGGTGGCTTCTCGTATTCTCCTCGTCATATGGGGGATGATCTGAGACGTGCTCGCGACTGCCTCTGTTCGAAGTTCTAGCTTGCTACCGCTGGGGGATGATTTTGGGTGTGATGACTTTGGGCACCTTGGGCCTGTGCCTGAGCTTGCATTTGGAATGCTTTGGCCATCCTTCTCATTGAGCCTTCAAACACTTCGCGACACTAGTGCCATGCTTGGACTTCATTGGTCTCATGGGCAGTGACACCGGGTTGGTAGCGAACTAGGGAGGCTAGATCGTTGGCAGTTCTAATAGTAGAGGAGCTTGCAATGTGACCTTCTAACTTCCTAACAGCCATTCCTTTCACAATTCTAATCTGAATAGAATCAACCAAGGAAACAAAAAGACGGGCAGAGAACAGAAGGGTCCCACCGCGCATGCCAAAATGTTAACAGTAGATTTTGGTTTGATCTGAATCTAGCCAATAGAGAGGGGTTCTTTGGGGACCGAAGCCATACTCCTATTGTCGAGATAATGGAAGGGTACTGGATGGTAGGAAGAAAGTAATGAAGGGAGGAATGTGTCGAGGATTAACGTGGTTTGGCTAAATTCAGGCAGCACTAGACCCTACGTCCACAGAGGTATTTATATTCGTAGGAAGGAATGTTTACAGAGTTTCTCTATTGCTTTCGGCAGAGTTTTTGCTAGTATTTCCATGCCCCCTTTTACAATAACTCTAGCCCCCCATTTATAGAAGTATGGAGGGGTACAAATGGAACTAAATTAATTGTAAATCTGTTACATCAAATCTTAAATGTACAAGACTACCTAGGGCACTAAAAACTGACTTTTGCAGGCTACTTTCTGTGAGTGGCACCCGATGGCCATATTTGCAAAATGGCGGTGCAAGTTGCTTGTTGGCTGTTATGCTTGACTTCAGTGCTTCTAGCTAAATGAGGATATGTCGACATGAACTCGAGCTTGTATGCTGGGGCTATTGTTGGTTCACGACTTCGAGCTCATTTGACCAGTGATCTCGGGTCTTCCACGAGCTGAAGGCTTCTGCATAGTAATCTGGCAAACTCATCCCTTAGTCAAATTCAGCTTTTCGTGGGCTTTTGCCAGCCCATTGTGCAATACCAATTTCTACTGATAACAATTCCTAAGTCATCTTCAAACTCTTATAGATATATCACATAATCATCAGAAATAGTGAATCACATTTCTCTTTGAGATCTTTGTTAATGCTATTTGTTGTAATTTATCTACTATAACCTTATCAATTATAACTTCATTATGAGTAGTGGAATCATTTAATTGTTGTTGTTCATGGTAATTAACCAATTCAGCAACTTGAGGAATAGTAACGTTATTAAAGATACAAATCAAAGGAACCTACACTCCTATTTTTTTGAATTTCCATTTTACGTGGTGTTTTGCTCTCACTAACTTCACCATTCTTAATGAACCTAGCATTCCTAGTTTTAATAATCCTTATGGTAAGGTTAGGATAATAAAATCTAAATCCTTTTGACTTTTCTAGATAACCAATGAAATAACCACTGATTGTTCTTACATCCAACTTCTTTTCTTGTGGATTAGAAAATCTAATTTCTACCTAGCAACTCTAAACATGTAGGGGCCTTAGACTAGGTTTCCTTCAAGTCCATAATTCAAAAGGTACCTTTGGAACTACCTTACTAGGAGCCTTATTCAGCAAATACATGACAATTTTTAAAACACAAGTCCACAATGAAATTAGTAAAGAAGAATTGCTTAACATGCTTCTAACCATATCTCACAAAGTACTATTCCGCCTTTCTAATACACCATTTTGTTGTGGTATACCCGGCATGTGTATTGAGCACATATGTCACATTTCTAAAGGAATTTAGCAAACAAATAGACATAAACTTTTTGTCTAATTGCCTTTCAACTTCATTAATGTAAATCTCTAAGGCATTTATAGCCTAAGAATTCTCATGCAACAAATAGACATAACCATAATGTGAAAAGTCATCGGCAAAAATGATAAAGTACTTTTCTTTATTGAAAGAACTAACACCAAAAAGTCCACATATATCTGCATGTATAATTTCAAGAGGCTGAGTGCATCTTGTGGCTCCTTTCTTTGTATGTTTTATTTGTTTACCTTTAATACAATCCACACATACATTTAGATTAGTAAAATCTAAATCTAGTAGGATTTCATTATTTACCAATCTTTTCATTATTTCTTTGGAAACATGTCCCAAACACGTATGTAACAAGTAAGCAAAACATTCATTGACTAAACTACTTTTAGTACCAACATTATGATGCAAGATTAAAAGTGATTCAGCATAAAGAGTATCAAGATTTAACTTATACAATCCATCTGGTAATATACCACTACTAATCATACAAGTATGTTTATACAAACTAAAACTACCACTGCCAAATTTAGAAGAGTATCCAGCTTTATCAAGTTTAGATAATCAAACTAAATTCCTAGATATACTAGGTATATAAAGAGTTTCAAATAGATCAAAATGATTTCCAGTGTCAAGGATTAAACAATCAATCTCGACAACTTTCATTGAAATCTTCACTTTATTGCCTATAAAGATAAACTTTTCATTTGGCCTTGTGATTTGGATCATAAGGAATCCATGCATCATATTAAAAATATGAGTTGTATATCCAAAATCAATCCACTAAGTATTATAAGGAACTTCAACTAAATTTTATTTGAAACAAACATAAGTATTAAGCTTACCCTTTTTTCAAACCAAACCTTACATTTCAACAATCCCTTTGGAAGTGTCTAGGCTTCCAACAGAAATATCATTTGTTATCTTTCGATTGCTTCTTGTAGATCTAAGAGAATGACTCATTAACCTTTAATGGACCTTTTCCTTTCTTCTCATGTTTCTTTCCAACTTTCTTTCTTGCTCCTTAATGGTTTGTGTAGTTGATGGAATGATTTCCTTAATGCTGTGTCTAGTTTCCTCCTGAACTAACATATTATGCAATTCACACACATTCCACTTATCCTTCATAGTGTCATAGTTCATTTGGAAAGGATCATACTTAGACAGTAAGGAGTTCAAAATGAACTACAAAAGGAAATTTTCATCCATATCCTTTCCTAAAGACTTAAGTCTTATTACAATATTTGTCATCTTAACAACATGCTCATGCATCGTACGAGAACCATCAGATTTCATGGTGGTTAAGGTACTCATTGGTGTCCCAACAAGAGACTTGTCAATAGTTTGGGAGCTCTTTTCCATAAACTTCATCATTTCTTTAGCATAATCAGTTTTAGGACAAGTAGACTTAATGTTGCTGGCTATACTCATCCGTATATACATCAGACTTAATCTATTTGAATTTTCCCAATCCTTGCAATAGGTTTTCTTTTCATTAGTGCTAAGAGCAATAGTAATAGTTGGTTTCTTTACCAGAAATACTAAATCCATTATCCCAATATAAGACTGGATTTGGTCACTCTAGTCAGAGAAATTGAGTCCATTGAAGACTGGAATAGATGAGATATGTGAATGCATAGATGTAGGTATTGTAAAAAATAACACTTAAAACATTAATGCTTTAAGTTACATACTAACATACTACATAGATTCAGAAAACAATACACTTAACCATAAAATGCATATTGATGTTCGCCTTTGGAAAATCCACCAATACACTACATTCAACATAATGATGTTAACACTATCTTACATTATTTAGTAATAAAACATGCACCAACTACAAACATTTACTATCTTTGGACATGTAAGCATAACTAATAGTGCATTTACATTACTAACATTCATGTTCATTAATTATAAAGACAAATAATCAACCTTTGGGTGATCCTTAAATGCCCTATAACAATGAACCATAGTTACCCATAATATTAACATATATCATGTCATTTATAGCATCAAACTTATGAGGAATTTTTATAAAAAACATAATGTAACTTGGAACTAACTTTATCTTAAGGATTTGAGCACTTTGAAATATGGGACAAATTGAGTTCGTCTTTGTCATATACAATTGTCTTGCTTGATTGAAAACATAAGGGATGAAATGATCTTGATCAAAAACATCATTAATAATCATTGTTATACTTGTTACACACAATTCATCAATAGCATCTAAATATCATACAATCAAAATGTCAAATCTTACAATTAAGAACAATTCGGGAGAAATTTGAGACATACCTTAATCCATGATTGAGAGCAAATTTATGACAATTTATTATCTTCAATGCTAGATAAGAGAGAAGATAAGAAATCCCTATTTGTCCCTTAGTTTTATTGTTTTTTACATTCTCTTAAACAATAGAGAATAGAAAGGTAAAACCTTAAAAGAAGAGACAAAAATAGTTTTCTCTTTTGTTGACATCAGAATTTGGTTCGTACAGAAAGTCCTAGATTCCGACCAACAGGGGTAAATTCGCAGATCCAATGATGCTTCCGAAGTGTGAAGAGATGAATGGAGAGGAAGAAGGAGGAGGGTGGCGCAGTATTTTTCACGTGGTTTGGCTAAATCCAGGCAGTACCGAACCCTACTTCCACGGCGAAGCTTTTTTTGATATTTGAGAAGAGATTTTTATAGAGTTTTGGCATACAAGTTTTTGGCCTCTTCCCCTATTCGAACAATGCATTCCTATTTATAGAGGAAGGAAGGGTTACATACATTAATTACAAGCTATAATTGTGTTACATCAAGAAATAAATAGAAAAGACAGACAAACCCTTGCAATTCAGCTGCTACAAGCTTCTTTCGGCGGAGTGGGCCCCTCTTGTCGACTGCGGACTTGTATGTGTATATGTCTGCCGCTCGGTGTTGTTTTACCGTGTGAGATGTCTACTATCCCAAGCTGTGGTTCCCAGCCCAAGATCGCTAAAGAGAATTGTTGTAGCGAGATTGGTGTCGCTGTAGTGGGATAGCAAGTTCGAGCAGGGTGGCTGGCTACTTAGTGAGCCGATTCTCACGATGACTTTATCGCGTCGCTTCCTAGAGGTAAGCGAGGTGGGGCTCGCCGGGTGTCCTTAACGAGTTAGGTAACTTAACCTTTGCTGGACTCGAGTTTGTCTTGTTATCTTAAGGGCGTTTTTTGCCTATAACATCTTTAGATATATCTTTTATAACTAACTCCCATCAAATTAATAGTTATCAAGTAGAAAACTACTTCTGTAATTTTCGACCAATAGAATTAAAACTTTATATTTTATTTATTAAATCAATTTTAACACACCACATAAAAATTACGTGAGTCATAAACATTTTTCTCTTTTCTATATTTTAAAATGACTTTTAAAATATATGATATTATTATATTTGATAATATTAAAGTCATCAGACTTTAATTAATAACGAAGAATTTAAATAATTTATATTTGATTTTAAATTCTTTTATAAAAAAATTTAAATTATATAGACATTTTTTTGTAATAAAAGGTCGTGGCATAACATGGACCTTGGACCATCATTGATATTGTCTAGGCCTTTTTTAGGATAAAATAATAGTTTCATATATTGTCACATTATACACACATGTATAGACATACAGGTACAAAATATTGTTTGAATTAGACTAAGTAGTTTAGTTACGTGAAATAAGAAAAAATTATAAGTATAATTTATATGATAGATATATTGAATCTAACCATAAATTCTATAACAATTAAAAATAATATAATTATAATTTTTTATTAACATTGATATCAATCATCCGTCCATCATTTAAAATATGTCTTATTATCTCATAATGTATGATTAAATATCTGATTTATGTGAACTTGGTTGTCAAAGGTATTTTGTTTTTCTTTCTCCTTTTGACCACAAAGTGAGGAGAATTTCATTTGTTCTTTATCATTGGTTTTAGGAATGCAAGAGGTAGTTTAAACAGTAGAATGCAACATTGCATTTAGTTACATGAAAATTAATGTTTTTAAATTTAATAAATAACAAGGATTGGCACAGTAATTTGAAATTTTTTAGGTATTTATTATTTTTTAAAAATAATTATAATGTTACAAGTTATAATTTATTATTAACTCTTCAATTGTAAATTGACCAAGTCTATAACTCTGTATCCAGATTGCGAAGGCCGGGAGAAGATGCCATAGAACTAGCACTTTTATTCTAAAGTTGCTCTAAGGGGCCTTAAAGGAAATATTCGCCAATTAAGCGTATTAAAAGCCAACTAGAGATAGATATCCTTATGGAATGAGATATATATTGTTCCCACTTTTACATGTTATACTTATGTTTAAAGTTTG
>JANHAO010027016.1:0-10949 GCA_026873985.1 Saraca asoca | reverse complement strand
AGTCCACAAGTAATTAATTTAAAGAAATTAATTATTAATTAAAATTAATTAGATTAATTTTATATGCCTTTAAATGATTTGAAGGGTATTTTGGACTTTTGTCAATATTTCGAGGGCCTATCGGTTACACGTAAAACAAAAAATGAGTTATGGCCTTTAAAACCATAATTTGGAAATATATAAGAGATCCAGGGACTAAAGTGTAATTTGTTGAAATTGCAAGGACTGAAAAATTAATTTTTCAGTGGGGCAAAATGACATATTGTTTTGGCTTTTGGTTGCTGGCCAAATGACATGTCGTTTGGGTTTGCCTATTTTTCCAGCTACCATTGCGTTTTGACATAGAAGAAGAAAGTGAAAAGGAGAGAGGCGGCTCTACTAGGGTTCTAGTGGTCTGATTTCGATTTTGAAATTGAAATTTGATCCTCTTCTCTAGCTAGCACTTGGGTTAGGATCAGGACCTCAAGAGTTGAGGCCATTCCGAATGTTTTCCGACGTGAGCTATGCAGTGGAAGAGGGACATGTGGACCATACTGGTGGTGCGATTTCGAGCCATCTTCTGCAGCTAAGCTCGGCCAAAAAGGTTGGTTGAGCTATTAATCCCAAGTTTATATCGTTGGAACACTCGAACCAATGAGATTCGGGTTTATTTTACCTGGTTGTTTTCTGTAAAAAAAAATTTATTTTTAATCTTGTCATCAAGCAAATCCAACACTACATGCTTAACACACCCTGTATAACGACATAATAATATGCAGTGGCTCAAACCACACAATTTATATCTTACTAGGTATCCAACAATCGTACTCAATATATGTATATACAATCCTATCAATTGCCATTGATTTCCACCATTCATATATCTTTAATCTCTGTAGGAGGGGTCCATTTAATCAATGAGCGGATACAGGACCAGAATGAGGTGGAAGGGTCACAATGTGCCCTCAGGCTCTAAAGAACATGGAAAAAGAAGAGTAAGTTTCATAAAAACTCAGTGAGTAAGGAATCTCATGATCATCCACAAATCTCATTTAAAAATTATGCTCGAAAGTATATATATATATATATATATAAATACATAGTCGTGAAGATATGCTTACCTATTTTGCAGCCATAATCTCAAATAAATTTGAAAACTATAATTCAGTAAGAAAGTTAAGTAATTGAAAATATGATATTCAACATGTAATAGTAAACAGGAGAGAAAGCTAATAACTTTCTAAAATTTCATTAAAACTCAATATAGTAAAACATACAATTGGATTTTCAAAGAATAAATTTAAAATGGTAACCATATCATAATTCCTGTCATAAGCCATCTAACACATCTGCCAAGGCTCATGAACGTAACCTATCATAAGTTATCTAACACGTCTATTGGATGCTTATGAACATATATCCATACATCTCTCCATCCTTATTTGCTCTGCCCCGGGCTATTATTCTCACAAGTGCACTTGAGGGTTACCAATAAATTTCTCAATGGGTTTAGCATCTTAGTTCAATAATCTAAAAATACCACGTAGCATGAATATCCTTATTTAGGTAAGCCACATTTAACAAAACGTACATAAATGTACCAATGCATTTTCATAGCCATTTATCACATAGAAAAGTAGTATCATCAATTTCAATAATATAAAGCGTTATGGGCATTTTATGGACTAAGTGGAATAAGCCAACAAAGGCCTAATGGACCAGATCAGGACAAAGGTGCAGCCCAATATGGAATGAGGTTGTTGAAGCCAGCATAGGGCATGCTCGAAACCTCTAACAGACCAAGACTACCTGACACAATTAGGAATAGCTAATGTTTGACAGACAGTCTGAACACTCGTCCAACTTGCCAATTAGCCTCCAAAGTTCGACAATGATTTGCCTTGCATTTATTAACTGACACCTAACATTTATTACCTGATGCTATTATAATCATAGTTTTACAATGATAAATTACAACTTGTAACTTCCCCGGCTCCTATAAATAGGAGGGGAGTCCATTGTAACATATATAGAAAAAATACATGCAAAAACTCTGCCGAAATAGAGATAGAATCACTAGTATTGTAACTCTATAAGACTAAGCAGAGAAACAACTTCAAAGCAAATACAATCACTATGGACATAGGGGCCATACTGGCTTTAACCGAACCACGATAAAACCCAGTGTGTTCATTTTACTCTTCTTCTTCTTCTTGCTCTCAAAATCTCTCCCTATATTCACTCTCATACAACAGTTTAGATCCTAGAACCCTTGGTTGACCGATTACAAAAATTGACCGTCAACATAAAGCAAGATGAAAATGCATAATTTTAGCACGGTAAACCATTTCATATACACATGTAACATATAAATATACTTTCAAAACCACTTCAACATATAGGAAAATTCTTTTATTTTAAAAAGGATTAGTAATATTCCATATAATAAAATTATTTTATATTTACTAATAGGATCATGAAGTAAGGAGGATTGTTCACTCACCTTAGAAAGGTCAAAGAAGGCATTTGATCACTAATTCTAATTATGAAGTTATCTTCTTGCCTCAGAGTTTCAACAACTCAAAGTTCCAGTCTTAGTTTCTGCTACCCCTATCTCCTTTTTTTTCTTTTTTTAAAATATCACTTTTGACTGAATGAATCTCCATCTGTTGGTAAGCCACATAAGAAGTGAACATGCAATCTCTTCATGAATTTCAGACCAGATAGTAGAATTGATTCCAAGTTCTTTTGTATATTCCATACATATAAACTGGAACTTCTTCTGCTGAAAGGATTGGCTTCAATAGGCTCTTAGTTTCAACAGTCATTACTGTGTGGCCATCCTTTGCACATATTAATAGCTCTCCTTCCTCTTTTATAAGGTTAAACTGCTATTTATTATCCTTTCGAATAACCTTCATAACTTCATCAATAGTGTGCGATCTTAAATGAATATTAGCAAATGTCTTCATATTTAGCTTTAGTAAATCATTAACCTTTACACAACCATCAACCTACATGTACAGATTTAATTTAGAAACCACTCTTCCGCCTCCTTTACCGCCACCACCTCCTCTTGTTCTTTCTTTATCATTTCTCATATGAGAACCTCTTTCGCTACCACCATTTCAACTGCAATGAGCATAAGACAAGAAGCAAGAGGTTTTGATGTTGCTGTCCTTCTTAGTTGTCTCTATTGGAGGTAAGACTGGAGTTGCAAAAAACCAAGGATTGGTTGATGAACCATGAAGCCAGCAAGCGAGAAAAGGAGCCAAATTGGAAGAAAAAGATGAAGAAAAACACTAGTTTGCAGGAGAAAAGCTAAAGTAGATGGAGAATAAGGTTGTAGCTCTTCAAACGATCGATAGTAGCTTGTCGATGGCAAGTAGCAACGAACCGAGGATGAACACAGACACAGTCAAAAAAAAAGAGAAGAAAGAAAGAATGGCAGCATATCAAAGAAAGGAAGAAGCAGGGCATCGTGGAGTTAAGTTTTTGAAGAAAAAAAAAGGTATGGGATGGGGGTCCTTGCTTAATTTTTAAAGAAAAAGCAAATACAATGGGGGAAATTTATAATTTGGTCCTAACAAAAGTTCAATATCCTCAATAACGTCCTTTAGAAAAAGGGAATATTCAAACTTTGGCCCTAGCAAAAGTTTAAAAGCTTGCATTTTAATCCACCAAATTTTCTAAGGTGTTACACATAATCTCGTAGGCGACCTCTCTTGATCAGATCCTCAATTACATCTTTGAGTGCTCAGCATTCTGAGGTATTATGCTCAGCTTCTTCATGATTAGCACAGAACTTGCTCATATTTTTTAATCTATTGACAGTTGTTATGGGGCCAGGCTTCCCGAAATTCTTTCTATCCTTTTTAGTTGTAAATATACATTCCTGAGTATCTGATAGGATGTTATAGCTATCATAGTGACCTTGATGTGAAGGTCACTCGTTCCTTACATTTTTTTGCAAGCTGGTATTCAGAATCGCCCTTCTCATTCTCGATGGTTCTCTTGTTTTTGATGGGGCCATTTACTTTGTCTTTCTGCTCAGACTTCCTCATGCCAAAAATTTCTTCCCACCTGATCTGCTTGGCAGCTCGTTCATAGAACCCATCCAGGTCGCTCACTAGAGATTTGCATATCTCCTCATACAGTTTCTCATCCTTGTGAAGTCTAGCTAAGATCATAGTAAGGATACTTTCATCTAAGGGATTATCTACATTATTGACTTCACGTTTGAACCTAGTAATGTAGTCTTTTAATGACTCATCTCTTCGTTAGAAAACTATTGCGAGATGACAGGCTGGTAAGCTACCTTCTCAATGTTTTATACTAACTGAGGAATCTCGCTTGGCATTTTTCCCAACTGTGAATGGTACGAGCCAAAAGATTCCTGAGCCATGCCTGTGGTATTTTCCCAAAGGTGGCTGGGAAAATGCCATACTTGACCAATAGGCTAGATGTCTTAAGATCCATTGGACATTGAATGAGTCCAGGTGGTCATACGGGTCACTGTTCCTATTGTATTATGGGATGTTAGGAATTTTAAATCTATGAGAAAAAGGCTCCGTTTGGATCTCATTAGTGAATGGGGTTCTTTCCTCATAACAGTCTTGTTGATTTTGAGCTACAGGGCACTTTTTAAGTTATTTCACTCTCTGAAGTAGCTCTTTGATCATAGGGTCTTGCGCCCCAGATCGACAGCTGGTGGTTTGTTAACTTTGGCCACTCCCCTGATCATGGGAATAGCTTACGCTTGATTCTGCTTAAGCTTCTTTCTCAACGTGAGTTCTTATGTCGCCAATTATCTCCATTATTGCCCTTATGAGCTAGATGGACCTTCGACCTTAACCGTGAATTGTATGAATGAATAGACCCAGCTCGCGGATGTCCCCCTCTAAGGGGTTTCTCATGGTACGCTCTTAGCTGTTGGGGTCTTTCTTCGGGCACTGTAGTGTTAACTTATTTTTGCATGCCTTAGGCTTGTGCATGAGCCAATGCCCTAATTGCATCGACCAACTCCTTCACTATGTTTTTTAGCGCCTTCTGACGTAGGTGCCATGCTTACACTATGTTAGTCTCAAGAGCAATGAGTTGGTGAAGGGTCAATGGTGCTATACTAATGACAGCACCTGTTGTGGGGGCAGTAGAGGCACTCATAGCAGGACAAGCAAAGTCCCCCAGCGGTAACCCTTGCTGCTCTACATGACCCTCAGGTTGGCCAATGGCAGCACCAATACTTTTGGTGGTTCTTCCTTTTGCCATGGTAACTAAACAGTAAATCAAAGATAGAAAATGCAATTAGGGCCCTGCTTCTAGTGCCAAAATATTGATGGTGAAATTTGGTAAGCCCAAATCTTAGTCAATTGGAATAGTTCTTGAAACCCCCAAACTACAATTTGATTGGATAAATGTGAGATAAAGAGATGAAGAGGAAGAACAACAAAGGTGAAGAGGGCTTTTTAACATAGTTCAGCTAAAGTCAGAGTGACCCCTATATCCATGGTGATATATATTAGCTTTGTGTGGTGGTTTCACTATTTTGGCCAACAGAACCACAATACAAACATTCTTTCACTATTTTGGCAGAGTTTCAACATGTTTTTCCACTCTCCTCTTACAATGATCCTTCCCCCTATTTATAG
This sequence comes from Saraca asoca, assembly GCA_026873985.1. NCBI lineage: Eukaryota > Viridiplantae > Streptophyta > Magnoliopsida > Fabales > Fabaceae > Saraca > Saraca asoca. Next base: position 5,322 of record JANHAO010027016.1, on the reverse strand, counting down.
AAACAGGGAGGGTTACAAGTGTAATTTGACAAACTGTAAATCTATCTTGTTTGCCTTATTAAGTAATAAATGCTAGGCAATTCACTGTTAGATTGTTAGAGGCTAATGTGTAAGTTTCGGGGGGCTAACTTGTCAGTCAGGAGAATGGGCCTCTGACTTCTGATTGGACTTAGATATTCCATACACAATGTTTATGGTAGTTAGCTTGATGGCCTAAGCTCGCACAGGGCGGCCTATCGACTATGTGAGTTTGTCCCATTCCTAGGTCTAGCCAAAGTGTCTTTCTGGAAGACAGCTAAGGACATGCTTTGTCTAGCGAGCCGGAGCTCATCTCTAGCGAACTAAGGGTCGTTGCTTTGACCTCGTCTCATGCTCTAAGCTCGCAACTAATCATCTAATGCCTTTGTTGAGTGACCTCGATGCTGGGTCATGGACGAGTTAGGCCTTCCCCTTTGAACTTGTCTGCTGGGCTTTTACTAGCCCATTTCACATGGTACCAGAAAATACACATAATATTACTCATCTTAGGTCTTTATACAATCCCTCTAAAGAGCAATATAAACCAAAGCTCTAATGGCATAAATAAAAATCTTTTTTCTAAATTGACATAAAAAAGATTTTTTTTCTACCTTGAAAGGGTTCTAATATGCCACAATATACCGACGCAAAGATAAAAATCTAAGGATCACAATCATGTACTTATCTACTTGCATTGAGCAAGTTACATTAGTCAAAATTATATAAAAACCCTCAATATGGGGAAAATGGGAAAAACAATCCACATGAGCATTTTCTCTCAAATTTGTGTCACATGATTTTCTTTTCATGTTTGATTTTTGTGCCAAGTTTTGTCTCAATATGAACATGTTTGCTTGTCAAATTTGGTTAGAAGTCCCAAATTCTGACATTCTCCCTAACATACAAACATCGATGCCCTTATTGATAACTCAATCTGACCTAACATTGACAGAATCTTCAGTCTGTTTCCCCTAAGGTCCTCCCTCAACTTTTTCTCTAGTTCTCTTTTTACCCTTCACCAATATTTTTGTCTTCAACCTTTACATTTCTCCTTGAAAGTCTTTAATATGCTCATCTTCAGCTATCCTTAGGCTTTTTTTTTTACTTGTCTTTCTAACTTGTTATTGATGATGAAAAATGAGTTGTCTTCATAACTCTTAAGCTAATTATCTTTGTAGCTAAGTAGTAGCTAGACATTTAGGTGCAATTACTATCGATTGGCCCCATATCCAATGTCACATTCCATCGATAGAGAAATATAGGTGTCATGCATGGTTCGAATACAAGTATCATCTCTTACAAACAAAACACAGCCTTTATGCAAGTCTCATTCTTTACTCATAAGTTTGCTCGTGTGATTTTGACATTCCCTCATACTTTGCTGTATTCTTTGCTATTCTAACAATATCACTCCTTGAACATGAAGATGACACCTTACTGGTGTCTCCACAATTATTCTAACATGATACCTTAATGGTATCCCTTATCACTACTGATATGATTGAACAAAGAGTTATATGTCACTCTTATTCTAGCTTACACATGCTCATGCTTTCTAAGATCATTGCCATAAGCTCCCCTTGTGACTAAACTCCAGCACTCTCAGAGCAATGTGAGCTATGACTGTAAGTTGGTCCTTGTAACTAAGTGAATGTTTTTATATACAAGAACTTCACAATAAGATATAATAAAATTATATGTGTTAGGTAACTGCTTCTCGAACACACACTACACCTTTCGGCTTCTTGATAGACCCCTCTTCAAAAAAATTTGCCTATTTTGCACATTTCTCATGATGTACATCACCTACTACCTCCTTTGCTCCTATATGGGTTAGTACCATCAAACTCGCACAGCTCTTTATGCGAATAGACCCTTAGTAGGGATGGATCTACCACGCATTGTCATTGTTTCACTGCTCATGGGACTCTAGGACTCAATCTTAATGCAAAACATATCCTCCTTATCAAAACTTTCCACCCTCGTCACCTTATTGTGCTTCTTTTGAAAGTTTAGCTTGTAAGGCATTCATGGTAGCCTTTTCTGGATATTCTACTACTTTATGTGGCCCACTGCATAAGAAATAGACTAGGGTCTTAGACTTCCCTTTACTGATAGATGTTTAGGATGATCCTGAAACTTGCAAGTAGGAAGACACTCCATTGCCTCCTCCCTCACTCTTGAAATTGCCTTTCATGCTTGATTGGCCGCCATTAGCAGTATTCAAGCCCCCTCTGTGGGACTTCATTTGAGGAAAGCTAATGTCATAGTCGGACAAGCATTTAGAATTGGTTATCACTTTCGTGAGACTTTTAACTCTCCTTTTTTGGAGTTTATAGCAGCTTATCATGATAAATCCTCAACAAAACATAATAACTTATCCTCTTCAATCATGTCCCTTGTATCCAACATGATGGTTGTGAACTTCTTCACGTAATCTTGAACTAACTTGTCTCTCTCAACTTTCGTAATTTTCGTTAAGATAGATAGTCCATATTTTCAAGGTAAAAGCACACTTTTAATTCTTGCTTGAGCTCTTTCCAAATATTGATGTGACACATTCCTTCTTAAATCACCTAGTACTTAGTCCTCCACTAGACCTTAGCATTGTCTGCGAGGAATAGAGCAGCTTAGTTTAGTTAAGCTTCTTCCTAAGTAATGCCAATTGCTTGGAAATATTGGTCCATATTGAACATAAAATTCTTGAGCTTTTGTGCATCTCTCTCCCCCGCATATGGCCTTGGTTTAGGGATTTTCACCTGTCCCCTTTACTCTGAGGCTCCACCCTTTTACATAAGAAACATGCTAAGATCCTAGACTTCCCTTTGCAGATGGATGTTTGGTTAATCCTAAAACTTACAAGTGGGAAGATACTCTATTGCCTCTTCCCCTACTCTTAGAATTGCCACCCTTGCTTGACTGGTTGCCATTAGTAGTGTTCTGGCCTCCTTATAGGACTTTATTCGAGGAAAGCTAATCTCGTAATCAGACAAGTATTTAACTGTGGTCATCGCTTTTGTAAGGCTTTCAACTCTCCTCATTTAGAGTTCTATAATAGCTTTTCATGATAAACCTTCAACAAAACATAATAGTTTATCCTTTTTAGTCATATCCTTTATATCCAACATAATGGCTGTGAATTTCTTCACATAATCCTAAACTAATCTTGTCTATCTCATCTCTTGTAATATCTAATGAGCCAAATTGTAGTCCACATTTTCAGGGTAAAAATGCACCTTCAACTCCTGTTTAAGCTATTCCTAAGTATTAATGTGACACCTTTCCGCTTGAATCGTTTAGTACTTAGTTCTCCACTAGACCTTAGCTTTGTTTGTGAGGAACATAGTAGCTTAGTTCAATTGAGCTTCCTCGTAAGTAATGGCAGCTACTTGGAAATATTGGTCCATATTGAACACAAAATTCTTGAGCTTTTGTGCATCTACCTCCTTCTCATATGGCTTTGGTTTAGGGATATTCATCGTTTCCTTTCACTCTGAGGCACCATCCTCTTGCAAGCCATTCCCGATAACCATCATCAATACCTTCACTGAGGTTGCTATGTCCTTTATCTTGACACATAGAGTCATTACAATATCCCTTACCTCGTTGGTAAAGTCTTTCATAGCATCCCTCAAATCCCTTTAACCATTCCCAATTGCAATAAGCCACTCATTGACTTATAAAGCTTCACTAATCCTCGTGCCTTCAACCATCGTGTTAGCTTTGAGATTCAAAACTTCATACTCAAGAGATTCCCAATTCTTAGCCATTCGAATGAGTTTAGGGATCTCTTCACTTTTCAGTTTTCTTACAATCTCAACGACTCCTTCGAGGTTCCCGATTGCAACATCAATTGGATTAAAGCTTTTAGTGGACATCATTGTCTTCGACATAATGTCGTATCAACAAGGTATAGTGGAAAATAAAGAAGCACAATTGATACCAAGCTATAACGGTTTGACATTTCGATTGTTGGAATGTGCAACGCTTAAACTCTTTACTCAACACTTAATTAATTTGTACCTGAGAATAAGTCAGCTAACCAGTAATACACCATCTTAGTTTCAAAAATAATAGACAATATCCACAATCACATTGAGGCAGCCATAAGCACAATCACATATAAAGGCAACCAAGTCATTCACATTTGCAAACATGATGTTTTCATGTAATTCAAACAAATATAAGTAAATACAGCCAAAAGTAGATAAATTTCATGAGACAATATTTCAACTAAAAAGGGGTTACTTCTTTATTCACATTAAAAGCCTTGTTATAGACTTTCAAGTGTGTAGAGGAGTTTCATGGCCACACACTTGATCCTCTAGACAAATACCTCAAGGTCAATCTCGAATTATTGGACACTCTTCTAAAGAGCATTCTAAGCCAAAATCTTAATGGCACAAGTAAACATGCTTTTTTCAAGTTGACATAAGTATTTTCTCCTAACTCGAAAGGGTTCTGATGTGCCACAATATACAAATACAAAGATAAAAATTCAATTATCACAACTATATGTTTGTCTACTTGTACTGGACAAGTTATCTTAGTCAAAATTATATAAATATTCTCAAAATAGGAAAAACTAAGAAAAATAATCTATGTGAGCATTTTCTCTCAAATTTGAGTCATATAATCTTCTCTTCATATTTAATTTTTATACCAAGTTTCATTCGAATCCAAGTATATTTACTTACCAATAGTGCAGGTTAAATTTCTTATTTTTGCAAGTTGGAGGACTATCTTTCACAGCATAGGCAGCCCATATTCTTTTCGACCCACTACATTGTCCATCTTTGGAGCCCATAAGGTATACAGTATACACAAAGTAGTCCATGCCATAGCCCACAACTTCCATGTTATTCGCAGATTGTAAAGTACTCGTGTAAGAAGGATTTATTTGTTAGTGTTTTGTTGCTATCCTTTTATTTGGGCTGAACACAGATAAGCCCAATTGAATTTGTCATCATTTCTAATAGTCTCAAGCTACGATGCACCGACACTTCATATAATAATCGTGTCTATGTGTCAGTGTCGTTTCTAACACCGACACTCATCGACACTAACATGAAACGTGTCGGGACCGTGTCTGTAATTTCAAAAAGTTCAGACACCCGTTTCCTATTTCGACATACGTGTCAAGCTCGATTCCGGAATTGTGTCCGTAATTTCAAAAAGTTCGGACACGCATTCCCTATTTCAACACGCGTGTCAAGATCGATTTTCAGCTTATTATTTGTTATGTCCTGTTATTTAATATTATGAGTACTTATTTTCATATGAAAAAAATAATAATTACAATAT
>JANHAO010027015.1:0-10945 GCA_026873985.1 Saraca asoca | reverse complement strand
TGGACTCAAGTTTGGCTAGTTTCCTTGGCTGGTTGCTTGTGTTGTTATTTGTGTTTGTTGTTGTTTCTATTTGCATGTTTTAGGTGGTGATAGCTTAGCTTAATTTCTGTCCAACCCCCCCTCAATTTACATCTCCTAATTAGATTAGTAATATCATCCTAACATGATCCTTGGATTCGACCCGGATTGCCTATGCTACAAATTGTTTAGGTAACTTCGATTTTATAAATTATTAATGTGATTTGGCCTCGACAAAACCGACTCATCACTAACCGCAAAGACTTTAACTACATAGTAATCCACAAATAAATCCTTTACCAGCAAATTATAACTCCTAGCCCATGAAGTGAGTTGAGAGTTGGGGAGCTAATGTTATGGGTGTATTTTGGTACTGCACAAAATAGGTTGGCAAAGGCCTAGCAGCAAAGTGAGTCCAAAATAAGAAAAAAGTCAAGATCATCAAATCACTAGCTATAAGAGCACGGGATAAGGTAGAAGCCCCAGCTCGCTAAGGAATGAGCCTCGGCTTGCAAAGGCCAGTAGTTCATCCTACCCAAGCTTGCATTGTCGTGAGATTAATCTCACTGACTGAAGGCTAACAGTGACCCTAGATCAAGAGTCCCAACTCGCGGGACATCACATCTCACCTAGCTAAGGGCTTGCCGAGAGTAAACCTGAAGCAGGCACCCCTTTCAGACTTAACTTGTGAGGCCAATCTACAAGAAGCAGACATGGGCCCACCCATAGAAAGTAATTTACAGAAGTCGATCAGCAGCCTGCAGAAGCCATTTTGTAGTAGTCTAGGTTGTATTGTATATTTATTATTTGATATAACATAAATACAAATTGTGTAATTACATTTGTAACTTCCCAGCTTCTATAAATAAGAGGGGGGAGATCACTATAAAGCAAGCCAAGAGGTACATGCTGAAACTCTGTAAAAATTTCTCTAAATAAATAAAAGGTACTGTGAATGTAGGGACCGGTGCTACCCACTTTTAGCCAAACCACATTAAAAATCCTTTTGTATTCTTGTTGTTCTTCCTTTCCATCTCTTCTTATCTGACCGGATTGTAGTTTGAGTCCCAAAGAACTCTTTTGGTTGGCTGGATTTAGACCGAATCAAATTCTACTATCAATAGGTAACAATGACATAGATAGGAAGCTTTAATTATAGAGATGAATTGGCGACATTTAATGCTCTCCCGAAAGCAAATCAATGAAACCAATCTATAAAGTCAAATTCATTGAGTGAAAAGAGATGAAGAGAAAGAGGAAAGTTGGAAAATGGGGGACAGGATGATCAAGAGAGGGGAAAGGCTGGGAAACATAAGAACAAGGGACAGAGAAACTATGGTGGCTGGCTGGAAAGGATGTTTGGCTAGAGATGTTGGCATTGGGGTGAAAAGGAGACCTAGAAAGAGAGAAAGCAATAGGGATAGTCTAGAGAGATCAAGAAGAATGGGAAAAAGGAAGAGGAAAAATGAAAAACATGAGAAAATGAACTTTTTAAATATTTAAATACTAACAATTTATTTCATGTCATATAGAACGTCAATTAGATTCCTAGCATGCACATTCTGTTAGTAAAGTGAATGGAGTTAATCATCTAAGTATAATTGTGTGTTTTATGAAAGTTAGAAAATAAATTTGCTTAAAAAAATTATTAGGAAATAAAAATGAAATTAATAGCAAAATCAGAGGAAATTTGCATTTTGATCTTGTTCCTTTCAAGTTAATTCCTTCCATTGGCCGTATAGCACACATACTTGGCCGATTATTTATGCGTATTCCGCCTTATTTTTGGCCTCATCGACCTATAATGTTTCTAACGAAGTGCTATGCAAAAGAAACTGAAGGTATCTTTTAAATGGAAAGGAATACCCAAAGATATATCAGAAAGTTTAGCTTTTCAAATTAATTTTCTTTTTGTGCAAATGAACATTAAGAAGCCTTTTACTTGCTATGTTAAATTGAAAATGAATTGGTTAAGGTCCTATCTCACATGACACATCTTTATTTCTTTTAGTAAAGCAGTACAAAAAGTGTAGGGATCTACTCCAACCCAACCCAACCCAACCCAATCCAATCCCCTCTCTGGTTAGGAAAAAAAAAGAAGGAAAATTTGTGGAACTTATTAGTGATGCAGAAAGAGACTTCTTCAGTACAAAAAGGAGTGAGTTAAGACTCTTTCCAATTCGCAAGAAAGAAAAAGGGTAAGATCATTGTTCTTGAAAATCCTTTTTTTTAGTTGGGGGGCCTTATACATGCAGTTTGATTGAAATAGCATTATCATTTATTCCAAAGCCAAAACTACTATAATACTAGTTTGAAGTCTGAAGCACTGTTTGGTAGAACGGAATCTTAGTACTTATAGGAATTGTTTTGGTGCGCAAGAGAATGTGAGGAAACACCAGAACTATTTGTTAAGATGGGCATATTTATATTCGAGAAACATTGATTATTGACAAAAAATTCGTCACCTAATTGCACATTGTTGTACTTAAAATAATAAATTGATTCATTTGGTTAGCTATGACTATTATTGGGGGACGCCCAACCTTTCAGAAAATTTATGCCATCCAACAACTTGGATAGCCTCAATTGAAGTTTTACAGAAAGAGCTGCAAGAACAACAGATAGTAATTGCACTCGCATAGATGATGGTTCACACACCAGCAATGAAATTTTGCTGTCCCTCCTTTTCTCATGACAGCTGTATTCAATCATCACCATGGTCAAACTGCCAAGTTCAGAATACAGTCTGGCATTCTCCTATTCAACTTCAACTAATTCCCTCCAAATTTCTAAGCCAAACAAACTTGGTTAGTTTCTTATATTTAATTTATTCAGAATGAAGGATAATATTTTTAAGATACGTTAATTAATAGATATATAATTTATATTTGTTTTCAAATTCATACCAAGAACTTTTTCTTAAAGTGGCTGCTGATGATCAGTTTAATTATTGCAGTGGCTTCTCTCCCGTGATGAGCATTGAATTCTCTTCGTCTCCTTCCTTGTTTCTCTGTAGAATAAGCTGCCCCCGCATTCATTTCAACCCCTTTATACTTGAAGATTTGGAGAAACAAAAAAAAAAACACAAAAAGCAAGCGCAACTTTTGGTCCTTTGTCTCCTTGTCACACACCGAAAGAGAGAGAACAGAACTTGGCCAACCATGTAGCTGCCACAGTGAACACAATGTTCAACGCGCTAATTGCTCAGAGCTACTCGCCTATGGTCCAAATCTGCGGAAAGCTTTTTCATTCTTCAAAAAAAAAAAAAAACACAATCCAGCATAAAAGATCTTCACCAACTGCAATATCAGTACAGTACTATTCTGCTATAAATCGGTGATGAGAATAACCTTACTAATTGTTACTTGCACATGCCCTGCTCTCTTCGCCTCTTGTTCATTTCGTTTCTGATTATTGTATCTTCGATTTTCATAAGGGGGTTTATAGATAATCCGTGCTCAGGTTGGATTCAATTTCATGGGTTCAGTTCCTAATTGGCTTCAAAGGCTTACAGTGGAGAAGTTCTTCACACGTTGTTCAATTCATGAATCTATAAAGAAGAATGAAAAGAATATATTGTGTTTGGATTGCTGCTCCAGCATTTGCCCTCACTGTTTGTCCCATCACCACACTCACCGTCTCCTGCAGGTGCTTACAAAATTTGTGCAACTGTGATGAATTATGAGCGATGATTCAGTTGTTAAAGTTGTCTGTTCTGTTTCTTCCCTTTCAGATTCGAAGATACATGTACAACGATGTAATACGGCTTGGCGATGCTGAGAAATGGATGAATTGTTCCCTTGTTCAGGTAAGTCCAAGCTTTAATGTTGAAACTTATGTAATGCAGAATTCGCATCATTTTTCTCATTGAAATCTGAATCTTTTCAATGAACAAACAGCCATACACAACAAATAGGTCAAAGGTTGTATTTTTGAAACAGAGGCTGACTTCCCGCCCCATTAAAAGCATTGGTAACTCTTGCATCACATGTGATCGTAGCCTCCAGGACCCATACCTCTTCTGCTCTCTTTCCTGCAAGGTTCATATTTTGTCGTGTTTTTTCCATTTCAAAACCAAAATTTGTTGCATGTTGATGACGTTAACCAAATGAAATGGATGATATCATCAGGTTCATCACCTACTACTAATTAACAAGGGCGAAACCATGGAAAACTCTTGGAATTGCTGTGAATTCTCTGTCATGGCAGACAAATCAATTGGTAAAAGTGAGAGCTCCCAAGAGATTGAAGAAGATAGCCAAATCACACCTGTCTCGGTCTTGGAATCACCCACATCGTCATGCACTTTGTCAGAGTCAGTCGGTCGCAAATCACAGGCCAATTGCAGGGTCATCGCCGCTACTGAATTCAAAAAGAGACGCAGCAGTGTTTACCTAAAGCCGCGGCCACAAATATGGTGTGGGTCAAAATGCATACCAGCCACTGAGCTAGCCAGCACCGTGAACCGGAGAAAGGGTATTCCTCACCGATCACCACTGTCATGAATCAATAGGCGTGCATTTCAAAGTGCCTGTTTATGTGCTTTTGATTATGGATCAAGAATTTGTTCTCTTGAATCAATTTTGTAGAGACGACATTTGAAATATTTTGGTGTAAAAAGTTGCCGATTTACAGAGAATTACGCGAGCAATGTAGTTCAAATAACTTAGTTGCCCAGTTACAGAGAATTTGTTCTCTTGAATCAATTACGGTTCTCTATCTTCATCGAGACAAGTTGTGCATTGTGAAAGAAACTGCTTTTCTGATTATTTTATTGATTTTCTAGGATCATTTTGCCTCACTGAGATGTCATTCTCATGGTCATTATGTCCTCGCACGTGGCATACATGAATCAAACTGGCCCATCTGTTTATCATCTCTCACTAAAATGGCCAATGAAAAAACAAATTTAAATACAGAAGCGTATATTCTTCGGTCTTCTTGGTCTTATTATTCTTCACTTTGACGATTGTATTTTATTGTAAAGCTAATTCAGTGATCATTTCTGGCTCTGAATTTGGGCACAACATACATTGAGATGTAGCACTTTGCCACAACATCAGCTACGCGAAAACTGACCAATGGAGAAAGTTGAGTTGCTTGCTGTGTTAGAATAATTACTAAAATCCTCGAGCCTGCAAAACCAAGTCATCATCATTCCCCCATTCATCACGGTAAGACTCGGGCCGCAAGGCCTTGTTCTTAGATGCAGCAAAATACATGTTCCTTCTCCATTCTTCAACACCAGGGATCCCACACTGGTTTGCAATCCAATTATTGTACTCCCACTGCAAATTCACATCCCAAACAAAACATCTTCACAACATATTTAGATGAATAAATATAAAGAACCATCGCACAACCTGAGCTCTTAGCTCAGTTGTTAGGGTAGGCGAGGTGAAAACACCTGAGTAAGTCCAAGGTTATGAGTGTATTGCTTAGGTGCGCCTGATGCTTCAAGTGAGGCGTAAAATGCTTTAACATCTTCTAACATCTCGTCTTTCGATGGTAGTGCAATGCGGTTAGATAAAACTCCAGCTATCCACTTGCACTGGAATTCGAACAATGGGAACGGAACAACCTGCCACCAGTTTTCATGCATCGATGCATGATGCAAGCATTAAGCCGCTGCCAAATGGTTAAATTGAAAACTTTAAGACAAGGGCAGACAAGAAAAGTTAGAACCTTCCAAGGCAGTCCCACAAATGAAAGCCAAGGGGCCAATGCTGGTGGAAAAACATGCTTGTAGAGTGGTCCAACACGGTTATCATCTACAGTCAGTGCGCCATTAGTTTCAAGGAAAGGGAAATAGTATTTGTACCTACAAAAAGGAACAAAAAAAAAATGCAAATCAATGTTTATTCACCTTTTATTTAATCAACACTGATATTAGGTTCTTAAAGATTGCGTTTCAATTGCAAATTCTGTATTTAAACAAAACCTAACACGAACTGATGGAAAATAGTCAGAATACCCTGTGCAGTGTAGAATGCAGTCAACATAAACTGCATTTCCATCTTGAAAGACCACTCTACCATCTTCATGGACACTATCAATCTGCATAGATTTTACAAATAATAGAACTTTAGATCAACCAATCAAAGCACCAGCGATTGAATAAAGGTAGCCATCCTTTCTCAACATGGATGACAAATTTTACCATAGAATGAAGCCACATGTTATCATAGGCAGGCAACTTTCCAATTTTATCTTGTTCAACAGACCTAGCAGCAATATGGACTTCTTTGGCAACTGTAGCAATGTCTCGAGAAATATCAACAGCGCTTGCAGCACTCCCTATCACAACTACAACCTGTGTCCAATTTATGAATGGAAGAGGAGAAACTAATCAGAAAATAGCTTGTCAGAATAATCATAAAATCACGATTCCCAATTGTCAAGTTTTGATTAATACGCTTGAGCTAAGGGCTGCCCAATGGTGAGAAGAATTGGCTGATACAAATTATGATAGGATTTTACTTTAGACATTGAAGTAGTGAATCACGATGCTTGCATATATTTGACTTATACTTAATTACAGCTTTGACTATTTAGTCATGACTAAATCAGAGAAAATTAAACATTAAGGAAAAAAATTAAAGTTTTAATGAAGCTAGAAAGCATGATAAATTTGAATTTCAAAAACAGCAATAGCGGATACGCAAACCTGATACATACTTCATCTTGAAAGGGCTCAGGGGTACGATAATTATGGCTATGCATCTGCTTCCCTGGCCATGCATTTATTCCTGCAAAGGATATGAAATTGCAACATGGGACCAATCAACATTTAATCAACTATGCAAGCAGGCAAGCATCCACCTACTATAAATAACAAAGTAAATACATCATGTAACATCAGATGATCATCGATAAAATTAGTCCAGCACTTTGAAAATATGGAGCTTTTACATAATATGTTACAAAAACTAGAGTAATTATCGCGGGAACCTGACAGACTCTACAATACAGCATTTCACATTCACATTTGTTGCCAAAACCATTTGCACATATTCCTGTTTTACTACCTAAAACGTACCAACCCAAACTAATATAAAAGTTAATTGAAAAAATATTTAGAAGAAAACAGTCAGGACCAACCAAGTACACAAAAACCAGAGGTTATGGGAATATGTGAAACTTGAAAAAGTTTGTTTCTTAATCTCACATGTCCAGTTTAGTTGTTTCTTTTGTGCTAATTAAAATAATGTAGTGAACATCGATATAAACCCAGAACAATAGTGACAACAAAAAGTATCGCAAATTGGAGATCAATTGATGAAATACAAATAAAGGGAAATTACCAGGGATGTCAGCGATACGAGGCTCGGTATAATGTCCATTGCAAACTACAACAGCGTCGTAAATTTCATCCCTACCAATACCACCTTTGCCTTTTGACATTACCCTCCATTTTCCATTTCCTGCTATTCCCGCAAACACCACCTCCGTCTCAAACCGCACCAATTCGGTGATCTCAAAAGCAGAGGCGAAGTCTTGCAGATAAAGCAATACCTCTGTGTGACCCGGGAACCTTCTCGGGTCTCTGCCTGTCCCTTCTCGTGTCACGAATGGGTAGTCTCGAAAGCCCATCGCTTCCCTCGGGATATTGGTGCGCAGTGACTGATAGAGGCTGGATTGGATCACTGCCCGACTTGGATCCAATCCAAGTGGGTCGGACTCCACCTCCGGGGTATACACCCACGTGCCACCCACTTGCTCACCTTGCTCGAAGACAACAACCCGATGGCCTTCTCGCCGGAGCTCACGAGCTGCGACTAGGCCGCTGGCGCCGGCCCCTATGACTGCGATGTGGCGCGATGTGAGTGGTGGGATTGAGGTCGTCATGGGTTGGTGGTAATGGATTGCCGATGAGCAACGGGCGATGGGTAGCTTATAAAGGGCCATTTATTGGAAGATACTGGCCACTGGCCACGTCCTACCAAATCAGCGTTTATTATTATAGCAAAGAAAAAAATTGTGGATACTAAATCACTTCAATTATCAATGAAGTTATTATTATAATAAAAAATCATTTTTTTTTCTCTAAATCTGTACCTTCTTTCTTCTGCCCTTCTAGCTCTGATGAATTCAGCCGCCATTCCTGATCACACACCAATTATTAGAAGGCAAAAACGTATTCAAACTGCACACACATTCAGAACCTGATGTGAATGAGAGAGAAGGAGAAAGAGGGGAATCCAAAGGAAAGGTGAAAGAGACAGAAAGTATATATTTATTTTAGAAAAAGTAAAAAGGTGAATGACTAAGCTCTGATTTCATGTGAACTGAACTAACTCGCAACACTCAACTTTGGTTCTCTCTTCTTCACTTTCTATCACTTAACTCAGCTCTGAAATAGGATGGTGGATTTTTCTTCTGATCTTAAGTATGACTTGAGGAATGAGAATTCCGGGACCAAAGACAGCAACTTGGAACCAAAGGCAGGATCTCGCGTACCGCAGAATCGATTCTCTGGGGTCCTCCGTCTCCTGGTACCCTTTCTGTCTATTATTTGCTGTCTTCCTAGTCAAAATCGAAAAACATGTTTCCTCTGTTATGTTTTTTCGTCTCGTTATAAAGTTGCGGAATATGACTTAGGCCTGTTATTTTTTCAATACATTTATACTATATATTTCGTTGGTTGTTAAGAATACATAGTAAAATGTCGTTCTCCGGACTGTGGAAGCCAAAACATTGGACTGACGTGCACTCTCATGATTGTTTTGTGTGCCTTACAAGGCTTCGATTGTTAAATCTTTTTCCAGATATGAAAAATCTACAGGATTTCTTGTTGGAACAATCTTTAAGTGAGTGAGCATTTTATGGCAACGGCGATGACACATGTTAATGAAGTTTCCATATTGCAAAGGACGTTGATTCAGAGAACATGCTGTTACAAAAAAGTTTTGATCTAGGCTCCATGCAGTTGCATTCTGATTCACTCAAGGAATGTTTCAGAAAGACTATGCTTGACCAGGAGATTTTGTTCAGGAAGCAGGTACAAGAACTAGCGTTGTTTATGTCTGTCTTAGACCTGATTCTGGCCCCATTTTTATCTCACTTAGAATGAAAATAGGAAAACATTCCTCTGTGTTGTTTATAATATTTATGAACGATGTATTTGTCTTTCTTCCAACACTTCGTTTTGTTGAACTTGAAAACCATTTCCTTGCCACTTCTGCGCTATTTGAAGCTGGCCGTAATTCTACAGAGCATGAAACGATGAATATCAAACTATCACGTGATATTTATATGATTACTTTTACTTATGTTGGTCACTTCAGGTCCAGGAACTCCATAAGTTGTATAGGATGCAAAAGATACTAATGGAAAATTTTGGTCTGAAGCAGTTTGATAGATACACTCTGAGGAAAGCATGCACACAATCAACCTGGTTATGTTACTCCTCCAACATAACAGGACATAAACTATCAGCGAGTTTGGTTGGAGATACAAAATTGGGACAAACTTCGATGGTTATAGAAGCCACTGATATTCAGAATTCTCTTACTAGTGATCTTATAATTTTTGCATGACTTAGCTTTTCTCTGAAGTTTGCCTTTTCAGGTTGGCTCAACATATCCAAAATGCCAAGTGCTTTGAGATAGGTGTCACAGCGTCCACTATAGCATTCATCAGAGTCCTCTTGATCTGCAACTTCCTGCTAATCAATTCACAGGCAATGTTGGTGAGTACGTGTGTGTGTGTGTGTGTGTGTCACTTCAAATTTCACACAAAAAAGTAGGCTATGTCAACGCTGACTGTTGCGGTAATTTTTCAGGTCAAGAGGCATTAAACCTTTCCTTGAGCATTGGTCTGCAAGACGGGGGAAGGAAACGTGCCTACTCAACTTGTTTTGACTTAAAAGATATACTTTCTGCTCAAAATGTCATTGATTCAGAAGATTCCACATAGGGAATATCAAATGAGGTTGGAAACCATCCCAGTTCTTTAACCTTTGTTGCCATGACTGAGTGTGAGTCACAAGTTCTGTCTTTTCTGACCAAATCATTGCACAAGTAGCATTCGGAAGAACAATGATTCACATGAGATCGAATAGAGTAGCTCCCCTTTTGATAATGAAGATGCTTTCATGAAGATAATTCTCGAGGTATGGCCAATATATCCTGTGAGAGGATGCTTTTTGATTGATAGGGATAAATTCAAGTTACTTAGTTCGAGTCCTTGTATGGTTTATACTACTAAAACTCTTTCTTTGACCCTCAGCAGGGCCCCAGAAGTGTCATGATTTTATTAAAATTAACAAATCATCAATGAAGATCGAACAATGCACATCCCTTGAGGCAGGAAGATTTGATCGCAACCAAATTTAGTTGGATCACTCGCCTCTTACTTGAGTGATAATATCATGGCCGCTCATTCCACAGCTGGCTGACCGCTTATTTTTGTGAAATCTTTTGACAGGATTTTGGAGGCCACCTGTCCCTCCTTAACAAGAAGGAAACAAAGGAATAAGTGCTCATATGAAGTTTTTGACATCCTTCGTTGGGATGACACTGTGAAATCCGATCTGATGAACTCCCATAGCAAAAGTGAGATCGTGAAGCCTTGGGAAATACAGATCTCGTTATGACTGATTCCAAATGTAATAGAGTTAGGACATGATTGCCTTAAAAGGGTAGACCGTCGTGAAGTGGATATGTGCATCCAGACTGGTGCTCAATTACTTATGAACTTGTCCTTAGGCACTTTGTCTAGTTATCAAGATTGTACTTTGCAAGCAGAAACCATTGAGGTTGACAAGGAGAGGAAAGGCCAGAGCGTTCTGATTCTTATGAACTAATTGCATTAGGACAGGAAGAATGCAATGCGGATGACTATTGTGTGTCATCCAAGCATATGAAATAGATGACAGAGAAAGAAAGGATTTTGGTTTTAAATTAAGAAGGGGAAGGAGATTGAA
>JANHAO010027014.1:0-10945 GCA_026873985.1 Saraca asoca | reverse complement strand
ATTTACAAATCTTTGTACCTTGTTTTATCTTCTTTATTTATTTTTTAATTCTTGCCAACTTTCTACAATTTAATTTCATTATTTTAAACTGTTAACAATACCTGCGGATTTTCCTATGGATTCCAAATCTGCAAGAAATATACCTGCGGATTCAAAATCTACAGGAAAAATACCTATGGTTTACAAATCCACAAGAAAAATACTTGCAGATTCCAAATCCGCAGGAAATCTATCTGCGGATTCCAAATCTGCAGGTAATATACCTACAGGTTTTGAATCCACAAGAAATATACCTATAGATTTCGCAGGTATATTGCCTACGGATTTGGAATCCATAGGCATTTTCTGCGGAAAAAAATCTACAAGAAAAATTCGTAGGTATTTCACGATTTTCTACTAGTGTATGTTTCAATTTTAATCAGTTGAAAAGAAATTATATATGTTCCTTGTATTTTATTGAGTTAAATTTAGATGTAATTAAAGACATACTCAAAAGATTCTTATTTGCTGAGTATTTATAGATACTATAAAAATTTGATGCATTATCTAATTTTTCTACTTTAAGTAAAACAAATTTACTTTGAAATAATTTGTGTTATCATTTAGAGTTCTGTTGACTTTAAAATAAAAATGTATGATATAAAAAGAACCTAAGAACATTACTTTCCTCATTTTTTGTTATTCCCCTCTATAAAGCCAGTTGCCTCCTCTTTCTTTCTTTTTTTCTCTTTCGCACAACACCAACAAGCTCGCTGGACTTTCAATGTCAGCAGCCACTGTTGGGCTAGTCTTCCGTTATTGTGTCATTGTGGGGCTTCTTCTATAGATTAGGGAGGTTGAGCACCTCAAGGCAACAAGGAAACTAGTTGTTGCCCTGTTTTGGACAAGCACCAATTTGGCCATGGCTATAGATCTAGAGCTTCTTCCTTCTTTATTAGAGGTGGGTTAGTGTATTTGCATTTTCAATTTTAGTTTTCTTTATAATTTTCTCAAATCAAGATGATACCTATAAAACCCTAGCCTTTATTTTTCTAAATATAAGAAATGCTTGTGTGCACATGAGCTGTTCTTAGTGATTTTGAAGGAAGAATTGAAGTTGGTATGGTTTGTTGGCCATTCTTGGAAGAAATAATTTCTATCTAAGAAATTTCTTCAGGTGAGTAAATCACTAGCTGTTTTCATATTTGTAAAATGCTTAGTTTCTTTATGATTAAAAGTGGGCTGAGTTTATATTAGTTGATGTTTTGTCTTAGTTGAAGTTATTTAATGAAAATATTGGAATGGTAACATATGTGTAATTATTTGGAACCAAAGTGTAAATGTGTAAGATTGCATAACTATGTGAATGTGGTAATATGTATGAAAATGAATTGAGAACTAGAATTGGTTGAGTTATTCAATTGAAGGAATGTGATTATAGAGTTTTAGGTTAGAGAAAATGAGGTTGTTGTATATGGAATTTGTTTTAGGTGAATTAGCTAAGCACCCAAGATTGAGTAAAATTAAGATATGCTTGTATCATGATGTTTTATGGTTGATAGGACTGAACTTGTTGAATTGTATATATGGAAATGGTGTCACATAGTCATTTATAGTAGTTGAAAGTAGATTTTAAAAGAAAACTAGCTGTTGTGTGTGAAATTGGGCATGCGATAATGATCGCAATCCTAGAAACTTGAATTTGAATAGAATCATGATTAGAATCTTGAGAATTAGATATGAATGCTCCGATTCAATTGGAGAAGCTTTAGTTCAAAATATGAGTCTACTCATCCAAAGTTGCAAACCTTTAGGAAGTCTAGAATTAAGCAAAACCAGGTTTGTGATTAGAATTGAAAATAGGGCTAGAAAGGGGCTATTTGAATCACATAGAACTAGCACAATTTTTTATTTGAATCACAAAGGCATGAATACATGTTTTGCTTCTATGAGCATGTTTATGAAATTAGTGTAAAAAGGGGTGATTCGAATCGTGAGTCCTAGAAATGAAAAAAAATGTTGGAATATTTTCTATATATTATAAGCTAATGAATTGTTGTCTATAACTTTTTCTTTATAGTTGTATGTATTATATGATTTGGTTTATGAACTTAATTGTTTATTAATTCACTTGAGCCTCGAGGTTTTCGTTGTTGTATTGTTGTAAATGATACATATTAGGGTAGTGATAGTATAATAGGATAACTATGTATGTTGATTGTTATTATTATTTTGATTGATTTGTAAATTGGAAATGATTGAATGACTGAATGATTAATTAACTAAGTATTATCATTGTATTGAATGTAACGTGAATTGATTAATTAAGTTTGTGAACCATTTGGCAAGGATCCATGAAAGATTCTTCAAGAAACCAACAAATGTAAATTAAAATTTTGAGTGACCTCTTAAATGAGGAAATGATTGTTTATGTATTGAGCTAGCTAGTTGATTAAATGTGGACATGAGCATTGAACTATTATGATGTGTATGCCTTGGTGAGTTAAGTGTGAATTAAAAATTAAATTCATGAAGCAAGTTCTTTAAGGAACTTCTGAAAGCATTTTTTTTTCAAATATACCTGTATTGACATGACCATGAAACCAGTGGAAAGAAAAGAGGGAGTTATAATTGTTAGAGCAATAAGGCAAATGGAGCTCTGATACTGAATTATGAACCATGTGGTAAGTTGCCTACAGAAACTTGCTCGTGTATCTGACTCTCAATTTAATATATGCCTTCAATTAATTGCATTGAAAGTGTTTAACTTGAATGCCTTGCGTAAAGAGAATGTGTTGATTTGATCGAAATGTCCTTGTTGGATTTAAGAATACTACCTTGGATCCATATTGAAATTATTTTCAAATTTTTACTATTAAATCCTCTCTTCTTCCTCTTCATTTTGACATCAAAATTATATTGATTTACTAAGTATAGCTCAACTTATGAATTTTTGAAGTTTTTTTATCATTATTCATGGTACTATTCAACTTATGAATCAAATTAATTTTTCTAACGATTTGAAGCTCAAATCTATTGGATATAGCTTTATTCATGACATATGAATCATAATTTAATTATATATGATTAGTTAACAATATAATTCTGTTAAAAAAAGGATTAGAAGCTAATGTGCTCTTATTTTTTATTTTGAAGAGTATAGAGGATTTTGGTGAAATAGTTGGAGGTTCTTGTGTTCAAGCTATTGAGGTGAGTAATACATACCATTGTTATGAATTATGATGTGATTGTTACTTGAGGTCTGTTGATTTGCGGTGCAAACTTGTAAAAATGGGTTTTGTGATGATATGATAAAACTTGATAATTAAGTGGATTGTTGAGATGAAATTAAATATGATGTTGAAATAGTTGAGTTTGTGTTTGTTTATGCTTTCAAAAATATGGCATAATAAGATCCTATAATGTGTCTTTATTCTGGAAAGGAGTTCCCCATTTTTTCTGCTATTAATATGCAAAATCTGCTCATGTGAGTTAAATCGCACCATTTTGAACTAAACTCGCAATCATGCCTACAAAAACCTAGTGGCTTTTCTTGACTGATTCAATTTGAATTTTAAACAAGAATTTTATGATTTAAATCAACTAACCGTACTTAGTTTTTTGATTCTAATTGTGATTTTGACTACATTTGAAATTGGACTTCCTAAAAGTTTTTAAAATATGGCAAGTAGACTCGCATTTTTTGCTAAATTTTCCTCAAGTTTAATAAAGCCTTTCATAAATGAATTCTCGATTTTAATCATGATCATGCTCATTTTTCTTTAGTGATTCTACTCACGATTCCAATTGCAATTTTAGCAAAAAAAAATTTCAATTTATTTAGTTCCAGTTTCCCTTACTTGAAACTACATTCTATTTCTTTGATTCAAAATCATATAAAGTCCAATTAACTATATATGGCAAATGCAATAATCTAAGAGAGTGATTTATAAATTAACTTTGATGAATACAATGGATGTGCATACAATCATTTCTAAATAATGAGTTTAGAAGGGAAAGCAAATATGAGTTAAGAAAGTATTACAATGGTCATGAATGTCTATGATTGCAAAAAGGTGATATTATAAAGTTATGAATGTTGAAATTATAATCATTACAATGAATGAGTATATGATGCAAATCTTGATTATGTATCTGGGACATGAAATGATATACATTGTCATAAATGATGATAAAATATGTTGATATGAAAGTGACAAGATATTTATTATGAGAATGGAATGATTGAATACTCGGTAGCCTTTAAGGCTTGATATGAGAATAATAGGTTATGGTGGAAAATTATGAATAGGATCTTGGATCTATGCATTCCAATATGGCAGAAGGGTATAAGGTAGGTGTTGGAATGAAAAGATTGGGTTTGTGCAGGATAAGGTGGGATTAGTGTAACAAAGAGAGCTTAATTAAATTATGATTGTGTACTGTGCGGTTTATATTGTTGATACATGAAATGTTGAAATATGATATTATGTAACAGAAATACATGAATCCAAAATGTGGACATATGGTTATGAGAGCTAGAATTTGGTTTGAAATGGCCAAATACATTAAGTAATGCATAATGTGAAATACCTCAATGGTAAGTTTTTAATACTTTATAATTCCCTATGGAAATGACATCAATACCAACTATTTGTTAATGGCATGTATACATGTGTATGAATGTAAGACTCTTATTGTGTGATGAATTCATATGATAGGTATATATTTATCTCATTGAGCCCCAAACTCATAATTCTATGGATTATTTTTCATATACTCAAGAATTAGTAACTAATCCCTCTACAGACAGGTAAGATGAATAACTAACCAATGGAAATCATAGTTGATACTTTCACCTCTACAATCAACAGTCCATTGCAAGTATATGAATTTAAGATATATTATATCATAATCTTAAACCTAGGAGGATGTGAAGTGTTATACAAGGTAAAGATCATCCCTTTACAACCCCCAAAACATGTTACTAGTGATGGCTATAGGATGGTTTGATCCTCAGAGGATCCACCATCTATGTTTCTTTTTTTTATCGTCTTTTGAAAATGTATATAACAGGGCCATTAAGACCTTAAGGACAAAATTGGTCTAACCCATGCATTTGGATTCATTTATGCTATAGGTTAAACTAAATTTATTTTGCTTCGTTCCTAAAAGAAAATTGGGGTGTTATAAATCAATGTTTTGTTAAGCTGGCCAGGGAAGATGTATAGCAATTTTGGAAAATGTAGAAATGTTTAAAACACTATTCAGAAGAGACATGTGCCTTAATGGGCAATGTCTCTTAACATTATGTAGATTCAATTTGTATATATACATATATATATATATATTAGTAGTTGGTGATCCCATGTGTTCCTTTTTCTCTCTTAATCACTCCATTTGAGTCATTTGTATAATATTAAAAATGAGCGAACCATGGTTATACTGATAGGACAAAATCAAATTAAAGGCTGGTGATTATCAATGGATACTTTAGTATTTTCGTTGGTCATGACTAGGGGTTTCAGGTCATGACATATTTTAAGAGTATAATACTTAATTCTTGTATTGTATTACAAGGTCTTAAATGGCCTACCGGTGTTAGATTTTATAGTATAATACTATACATATATGATTGCATAGTTGAAGTTCACAAGGAAAATAAAAGAATTATTAAAGTGATTAAATGTGTTAACATGTAGATAAATTGTCCTTAACTTTTATGCCTATGCAATTAACTTCTATTAAGATGCTTAATAGGACAAATTATAAGACTGGGGTTGAATCTCTAAAGCTTTATCTGGCGATCACTAATCTTGATCTAGCGCTTACGGAAGAAAAGACTATTATTAGTGTGAATTCTACTTTTGAACAAAAAGCCAAGTTTGAGAAATAGACACACTCAACTAGAATGTGCTTGATGGTGATGAAGTTTATAATGAATAAGACTATTTGACAAAGTATTTCTAAATCGAAAAAGGCTAAGGTTTTTCTTGAGTTTGTTGCCAAGAAATACATAAAATTTGATAAAGTTGAAGAGAGTTAGTGCCTTTCAATTCTTGAGAAGATGGTATATGATGATGTTAGTGGATTCTAGGGGCACATCTTGAAGCTAGTTCATTATTACAACAAGTTGAAAAATATGAACATTGAACTAGGTGACAACTACTTGATTTGGCAATTACTGTGATCTTTACCATCCTAGTTTGATGTTCTAAAGATGTCCTATAGTACCTAAAAGGGTGAATAGACAATTGATTTCTATTGTTAGTTAGGTAGAAAAGCCACCATAAACTTTTTGATCTGTAAATTAATAAATTGATTTCTATTGTTAGTTAGGTAGAAAAGGATATGAGAAAGGGAAAGGTGCAAAATGTCAACTTTGTTTCACATGGCTCAACTTCATAACAAGGAATAAGAATGCATCAAGGAGTCAATATAGGGAAGCCTGCTTATGAAAATAAGAATGATGAAAAAAATGAACAACACTACACACCCAAGAAAGCTCAATTCAATGGAAAATTCCTTGCTAGAGCTAGAAAGGGGAAAAGAAGCAGAAAACAAGATGCCCTACAACTAATTCACACTAATATTAATGGATCCATTATGTCTAATGCTATAGGTGGCTATAAATATTTTATCACTTTTACCAATGATTATGCCAGGTTTGGATGTATGGAGTTGCTAATCACTAGATGCCTTAAAGTTATTAAAGGTAGTAGTTGAGCTCAAACCAAGAAAGAAAATTAAATGTGTTAACTTTGACAGAGGTGGTGAGTATTATGATAGGTATGATGAGACTGGGAGAAATCCAAGTCCTTTTACTAAGTACTTACAGGAATGTGGGATTGAAGCAAGTTACATCATGCCTAGGACACCAGAATAGAATGATATTACAAAAAGAAAAAATCAAACACTCATGGACATGGTGAGATGCATGTTTGCTCATTCATCATTACTAGAGTTCATGTAGGCTGATACCTTAAAGACTATTGCATATGTTTTAAATCAAGTTCTGAGTAAGTCAGTACCTTAGACCCCTTGTAAGTAAATTTATAAGAGAAAACCTAGCCTATGACATTTTCTTGTTTAAGGTTGTAAAGCCAAGGTGAAACTATATATTCCTTTCACAAATAAACTTGATTCAAAAATCATTTTTGAGTACTTCATTGGTTATTGTAGTGGGCTGAGAGGCAACAGATTCTATTGTCTAACTCATTTGACCAAAATGGTTGAATATAATAGAGCCATTTATTTTGAGAATGAGTTGGAAAGTAGGAATTAGGTACTGTGTATCTTGACCTTCAAGAAAGTATTGTAATTCTACTAGTGTCATAGCTTGATGAGTTATTTTCTATTATCCCATTGGTTGACCCAATGCAACTAATGACAGAAGATATAAAGTTGCAAGGAACAATTAATGAAACTCCCTTGAGAAGGTCTAATAGAATCTGCAAAATAATGATCTCCAATGATTACCTAGTTTACCCATAAGTGCATGAATTTAACATTGATGATAATTTTGAACCCACTATATTTTTCTAGGTTGTATTTGGTATCAATTTTGCTAAGTGGGTCAGTGAAGTGAAGGATGAATTAGCATCAATGCACACAAATCAAGTGTGGGATCTAGTTGAATTGCATGTTGGTTATAAGCTGGTTAAAGGCAAATGGGTCTTTAAGACTAAATAGGATACTCGAGGTGAAATTAAAAGGTACAAAGCTAGACTTGTCGTAAAAGGCTACACTTAGAAAAACGGTATAGATTTAAAAAAAAAACTTTCTCACTAGTTTCAACTAAGGGCTCATTCTGAGTTGTTATGACTATGGTAGGTCAGTTTGATTTAGAGCTACATCAGATGGATGTGAAGGTAGCTTCCTTGAATGGTGAACTGATAGAGACCATATACATGAAGCAATCAAATGGTTTCCAAGAGAAGGACAAAAAACACCATGTGTGTAAATTGAAAATTTCTATATATGGCTTCAAGCAAGCATCTAAACAATGGTATCTAAAGTTTGATGAGATAATGGCTTCTCTTAAATTCAAGGAGAATAATGTAGACTAATGCATCTATATGATGATGACTACAAGCAATTTTGTGATCCTTGTACTATATGTTGATGGCATTCTCCTTGTAAGTAATGACTTGAACCTGTTGATTGAATCAAAACAAATGTTGTTGATGCATTTTGAAAAGAAAGATCTTAGGAATGCCTAGTTTGCGTTGGGCATAAAAATTCATCATAACTAATCTTGAGTTATGCTTGGTTTTTCTCATTAATTATACATTAACAGAGTACTGAAGAGATTTAACATGGTAATGTGCTCTCAAGATTCTACAATTATTCAAAAAGGCGAGATCATCTTAGGCCTAGTGTCCTCAAAGTCATAAAGAAAGAAATAATGAAGAATGTCCCATATATTTCAATTGTAGGTAGCCTAATGTAAGCTCAGGTGTGCACACATCTTGATATAGCTTTTACTGTTGGTGTGCTAGGGAGATACTTAAGCAATCTAGGTCAGAGTCATTGGACTACTACTAAAAGAGTAATAAAGTACCTTCAAGGTACAAAAGATTACATATTGATCTATAGTAGAGCAAGAGATCTCATGATTAAAAGCCATTGAAACTTTGATTTTTTTTGGATGTCCAGATGATTATAAATCCACATTTAAATATATCTTTATAATGGCAAGAGGAGTTGTATCATTGAAAAGTGTCAAGTAGTCACTTACAGCAACATCCACTATAGAAGTAGAGTATGTCGCATGTTATGAAGCTACTCATGAAATTGTATGGCTAACAAATTTTATTGTTGAGAGTATCTTGAGGCCCTTAACAATTTAATATGGCAATGCTACTACTGTTAACTTCTTTCTAAATAATAAAAGTTCTACTTGTACAAAATATTTTGATGTTAAGTACCTATTTGTAAGAGAGAAGATACAAGAGTATATTACTTGTATTGAGTATGTTTCCATGGAATAATGCTCATGAATCAATTGACCAAAAGCTTAGCAGTTAAAATGCATCATGCTCATGTAATTAATATGAGTTCAACTAAGTCTTTTGATGTACTGAGTTAGTGAGAGTATTGTATTTAATGTATTTACATTTGTTATTTATCTTGAAATATGCATCAATAAAATATTCATAAAATTGCCATGTATTATTATTTGTGTACATTATCTAGTTGTGACATATTATTAGAGACATTTAGGCTTTGTCTTACTATTGTGTTAAGGATATTAATTCTCATTTGGCACCTTGGGATGCTAGGACCATTGTGTGGAGATTTACATATAATGACATTTACTGTTATATAAATTTTGTTATGCACATCTTATGTTGAAATTTTGGTCAGCAAGGTATAGGTGTGCAATGTGCATGATGTTAATATCTTTATTAGATATAATTTTCTATGTTATTAAATACTTATGATCTCAATATAGACCTATAGGTGTAATAGTATCTTCACTCACTTTGACATTTATTAAAATGGCTACGATTTCTAAATTATGTAGTTTAAGTGAAAGATTGTTAATTTTTTTTTAACTTCTTGTGGATCTGATAATTCATGAAATCTTATAAAATATTAAAATATGATAGCCCATTTAGTGACGATAAAAGGTTGGACTTTATTTGGTGGTACTTAAGCCTGAAATTGAGGTTTTGTGGTTTTCTATTGATGGATCAAATCCCTATCTGATTTACATTTTTGTATTACAAGGTCCCTACTCCTATTATTCTAGGCTATTGTAGACCACTATCACTTTACAATCTATCTCCCAAAAATTTTTTGTGGTAGCTAGAGTAGAAAGAAAAATGATATCCTATAATTTGATCTGATCTGTTCATCGACAGCTACTCCTAGATCATCTTGAGTTCTATGAACTAATATGTTAGTGGGATCATGGATTAATTTGAAAATTCAGGTAACATATAATTTAATTATGATAATTTTGTACAAATAAATAATTTTATATTAATCACATGATAGATTAATCCTGTTTGTATAATTGATGAGTCATCAATTTATCAATTTACAGATCAAAAAGTTTACGGTGGCTTCAAGGTGTGGCTTCAAGGAGTTGCAGCATCTTTGATTGTACGCTCTTTATGTTAGATATTTATCTAATATGTGGGCCTATATATATTATTAATGATGTATTGTAAGTTATCTAAAAATTTATCCTTTTTGAAGTGATCTTATATGGATTAAATTATTGGGATTAATGACATCTCATTTGGTATGGATTTTATAATGTGTAAATCCCAAAAGTCTTATTTCTAATTTTATGATGGGCCAAATTAAACATAAGAAAAGTTTAAAAGTCATTACTCTTCATAAATGGGTATGAACTCAAAAGTCATTATTCTTCATGAAAAGATATGAGTTCAAAAGTTATTACTCTTTATGAAAAGGTATGAGTTCAAAAGTCATTATTCTTTATAAAGGGTATAAACTTATTATAAAAAGGTTATGATTCCCAAATCGTATGCATAGTTTTCTTTTCTAACATCCTATCATTAGAAAAGGTGAGACTCTTTATTCTTGAAGAGGAATTGTGCATATAAGGCTTGGAAGATCAAGAACCCACAAGTTCCTTCATCAAATTTCCCATAGATTCAAGTACGCTTCCACTCTATTTATCCTATTGATGATTTAACATAAAAGATTTTATATTGATGATGATTTTTATCTTTAAAGTAACTCTCCTTTAAATTTCTAACACTTTGTGCTATGGTTATTACTGAATGTTTTCTTTTGTTCTGAAAAGCTGAACCTTATTTGTGTCTAATTATGCCAATATATCGTTTTTCTTCCATTTTTTTTTCTTTTTTACAGGAAAAAATGGAGCAGACAGTGGACCTTATCAAACAGCTCAAACTCTGTTCGATGGTCTAAAAATCTTGAACAAGGTTATATCCAAGAGAAAGAAAAGCTTCACACAGAACTA
>JANHAO010027013.1:0-10946 GCA_026873985.1 Saraca asoca | reverse complement strand
ATTGCTTGGTTTCTGCCATTCTCTTCTAAAATGATTATTAAGCAATAACCATATAGTCATCCAAACCAAATGAAGTCATTCAATTTAGAAAACTCAAAAAAAAAACATAGAGGAAAGGAGAAGAAATGAAAACAAATGAATGTAAGGTGAAACCAGAATCTCAGCATTAATCTTCAAGCTATTAATCCCTTAGACTAATTATAAACTCAGCCTTCCATGGAAGGCACAAAAAATATAAAAAAAATGAAGAAAATGTCCTACACTTCTCTGCTGGAACTTCCTAAAAACTAAACTAAAAAGCCTAAACTACAAGGACTTTACCCAGAAAAAGAGAAGTTAGCTGCTGGTTGGTAGAGTAGGTAATGATGGCTGGTGTAGTTTGGTTGCTTGCTGCCACTCCTCTTGTATATAGTGTGTCAATGCAGACTGCTTCTTCTAGTTTTCTTCTGACTTACTATCCTCCAACTAGTTAAGTGTGAGCTGGTGTAAGGGATAGTCCATTAGGCTCAAGTTGCATGCCAATTGGGGCCTTGAAATCTAATTCTATAGAAGCCCATTTCATCAGCATTTTGTCTTTGACTTGTAGCTCCATTTGCATGCCCAAATAGATGAATTTAGGTCTGGAAGTCTTCATGAAAGTTGTATATTTGTGTCTTAAATTCCATTTGGGCTTACTTTGACTTCATTTAGACTTGTATAGCTTCAGATATGGTCTAATGAATGCTCAGAGGTCTGGCTACTTGGGATAGGCTGAGGCAGCATTCTGGTCTTGACTTTAACTCCAAATTCAAATAGCCAATTGTGAGATTCAGCCTTGGAGGTCTTCATGAAGGTTATAGAGCCATGTCTTAGATTTCCTACAAGATAAGAATCACACTAATTGGACAAGTGGATCTCAAGTTATAATCAGAATACAAAACTGCTCAACAAGGCCAAATACTACAGAATTTTCCATAATGAATCCAATTGACGGCACACTATAAATATACAATAAGACAGCTGAAAGTAAGTCATTTAAGACCTTAAAAAGCTTAGTGAGAGAATAATTAAATGAGTGAAATATTTTGTTATCAAATCCCCCTACGCTTAGTTGTTGCATTCTCGAGCAAAATACAAAACAAAACACAAGGGTCAAAAGTAGCAAGAAGATACAAGACCTGAAATTTTTTCAGCAATGATGAGAATTTCACATACAAGAGTGTAAGCAAAGTTCATGACACACATCATTTTGAAGCTCATTCTTTACAATTCAAAACTCAAACTAATTAGCAAAGTTATTTCATCAAAAGATAGATAAACTTGGTAGACTTTAAAAGGAAGCTCTCTTCACAACTCTCATTGTGTTTAGAATAGGCAAGTGTTTCTCTCAAATTCATTCCATGGAAATGCACTACCATAAGGTTGCTTATTATCTAATCTCCACTACTCAAATTGTATGCATAGCATAAATCATAAGGACTTTAAAAGATTGTAATAGGGCTAAAGAAAAAGAAGAAGGGGGAGGGATGTTATTGACTTGACAATTCAAAATCTAAGAGAAGCATAAAGAAGCATAAAACATTATGGCATAGACTCCACTTCTCTTTCTCTTTCTCTTTCTTTTTCTCTTTTCTGCCATTATTTTTCAGAATTATGCAGAATCCTTTTCCCCTTTTTTTTTTCTTTATTTCCTTTCTTTTCTTTCTTAATTTCTTCTATTTTTTTCTCACTCTATTTTTTTGGTAATATCATGAGTCATCTTTGGCTTTTCACCTCTCTTTTAGCTCATTCCCATGAGTCATACCTTGCCTTTTTATAGCACATTCCCCCCACACTTGGTTAAGAAGAAGGGTTAAGAAGAAAGGTTAAATGGCTATGCACAAGAGGCTTAACAATGGTATATTTATTGCAAAGTAAGCTAAAAGGAAAACAATGGCTCAAACAAAGAAATGCCTTAATCATTTTTATGCATGAATGCCAATGTAATCGCAAAAGAATCAAAGCAAGTTCTAGAGCAACAAGGCCATGGAAGAATATTCACACACAAGGAAGAAGGAGAATCTATTAAGAATATTTAACAATAGGCTCAAAAACCTCACAAGGTATATGTCTACCAAATCAATCTACAAGCAATTCAAGTTCATCGCAATGCTAATTAAGTTCAAGATCATTTATCTAGACATGCTATGTAACCATAAAAATCACTTGCAAATCATTTAAAGCCTAAAGAAACTCATCATCTATGAAAAATAATAGGGGTCACAAAAATTCTATTTTTCTGGGTTTCTTTTTTTCAGTTTTCTGCATAAATATGTAGAATTTTTTGCATTTTTGGTTTTCTGGTTTTTGCATTGTAGAAAAAATTCTATTCTGTAATGCAACAAAAATTTTGGTTTAGTTCAAATGAAAAAGGACACTTTAAAGCAAAACACAACATAATAAACCCAAAACTTCAAAACTTCCCCACACTTAAATTTTACAATGCCCTCAATATAAGCATAAAGTATTAAAATCATGGATATATAAAATAAAAGTGAGAGAAAGAAAGCAAATGCTTGGGTTGCCTCCCAAGAAGCACGCTTGTTTAACATCATTGGCTCAATGGTCCATCTTCCACCAGGGTCAAATATGGTTATTAGTAGTAGCCATTTGATGGAAGAAGAAGGTATGCAAAGTTTTATGATCTTTAGGTGGCTTGGAACTAGAGCTAGACATGGTGGTTGCATTGCTTGGGACTCTACTGGTTTAGCAATTTTCATTAACTCTTTCTGCTTTGTCACATCAAGCCAATCAAGTTCAGCATTGGTATTCAACTGGATTACATTCTGCATTGATAAATCAATAAGATCAATAGACAAAATAGAAAAATCACCAATAGGGCATGTCATAGCTTGAAGGATATTAAAATTTATTGTTACTCCATCCCAATTAATGCTAAAGGTGCCATCATGAATGTGCATTGTTGTCTTGGCTAATTTCAGCAGAGGTCTTTCCAAAATGTAAATTTCTGGTTCTTTGGAAGTGTGGGGAAAGTTCTTTGGATAACAATAGACATGTCTTCCCCCACACATATCTCCTTATGTTCTTCTCTCTCGGGAAATGGAGGAGCAGCGCTAGCAACTTCAAGTTGAAGGTTATTTTCTTCTTCTAATTCTTCTTCTTTTTCTTTTTCTTTTTCTCTTTCTAAATTCCCTTTTTTTTATTTTTCTTTTTCTACCAGTGCCAAATCATCTTCTGCATCTGCTTCTTTTTTTGGTTCAACATCTTCTTTTGATGCTTGCTTTTGGCTTCTATTGGCTGAAAATCTTGGTGGCTGTTGCATTGAATGAATGAATTTTGCTAAAAGGACGATAACATCACCTGGAAACTGAGTAAATTCTTTTAAAACAGCATCATTATATCCCAAGGAATCAAGAAATGCAGAACATGTAGCATTATATCCTAAATGTGTAGAATTTTCAAAACATGCAGGATCATTTCTCATATATGCAGAAATTTTAGCACACGCAGCACACATGCTATTCTTATCACAACCAAAAGTAGAACATATAGAATAATTAACATCTAGGAATCCTATAATTTTAGGAAATTCAGCTAGCATATCATCTTGCACATCATCAACATGCATATCATCCATTAGCAAATCAATGACATGTAATTGAGAAACCATATGCTTTTCTAAAGGATTGTTAATTGTTTAGGAAGAGACAGAATCATCAAACTCAATCGAATTAGGAAATTTAGCATGAAGCTCATCATAAGTGTCCTTAACTAATTTAGCAAGTAAATCCATTTGGTTTGCACTAGACTCAGTCTCAAGTTTTGCTGGTTGGGGGTCAGTTGACTCATCTTGCAAGATCTGTCCAAGACCTTGTGTTTGCAACTGACTCAGTGAGGAAGCTAATTGTCCAATTTCAATTTTCAAGTTCTGAATTGTAGCTTCTTTTCTTTGCTGAAACTGAATAGTATTGGTTTCCATTTACTTTATTAACTCTTCCAATGTAGGCTCAGATTAAATAGCTGCTGCATGACCTTGTTCATGCATAAATGGTTGCTACATCTGTTGATATTGTCTAGAATTGCTATCATATGGTAGATTAGAATAGTTCATCCATCTAGGGTCATATGCATTAAGATAAGGCTCATAAATTTGCTACTACTAAAATGGGCCAGAACTGCTACACATGGTAGATTAGAATAGTCCATCCATCCAGAGTCATATGCATTAAGATGAGGTTCATAAATTTGCTACTGCTACTGATATTGATGTTCACTAGGAAAAATGCCTGCTATAGTAGCTTGGGGTCCATAATGGTCTTCTTGAAGTGCAGGACACTGGTTTACTGGATGGTCTAACCAAGAATAGATTTCACAAGGATATGCTGGGACTGAAATTGCCTTTGTTCTAACACAAGGTGCTCAACTAAGGAGGTCAGCTCCTCTAATTTATTCTCTATTGCCTCAAAATCACAATCCTCTAAATTTCAGGTTTAATGTCAAATAAAGGACTACTAGAGGACCTAATCATATAGCATGCAAGGTGCAGGAATACAAGATATGTAACAAATAACACTATACTAAAGTGGCTAAAATAGTGACAAAAAGCTGAAAACACAACAATATAACAACAAAGGCAAAAATCACTCATAATAACACTAATTACTCTATCTACACATTTATAAAAATTACAGGACAACCACAGCTTGAAAACTACACCTAAGGGGAACTTAAATATAATAAAAAATCTTTAAAACAATGAAAAAGTGGTCTAAATGATGGAATTTGGCCAAAGCAGGTGGGAGCTTGTATACATTACAAGCCTTGCTTAGAATATTGCCTTCTATCAACTCACTAAAAATCAGCTCAATCCAAGATGGTTAGTCTAGCAAAGAGCAATGCTACTGCAAGTGAAAAACAAGCTAAAATAGGGGAAATAGGGGAGATAATAGAAATATAAATAGAAACAAAAATAGGACAAAATGTTAGTGAGTTAGTACTTAAATATACTCCTAATGAGATTGATAAAATTATAAATGATCCCCGGCAATGGCATCAAAATCTTGATCGGCTGTCGAAACCAGTCATATTAGTAAATTCATAAATCAAGCTGCCTAAATTACTTGTAGTATAGGCAACACTAGGTCAAGCCCTTGGATCATTTTGGATGATATCAATCAGATTAAGAGGTAGAAATGAGGGGGAGTTAGCAGCAACTACTCTAACTAGCAACTACAATGCAGAAACAAAAATAATAGTAAACAAACAACCAGCCCAAGGGAATTAACTAAACTTGATATTGATGCTTCCTTGACCGTTAAATATTCATACAATTGTTAATCATATTTTCTGGCCTTAAATCTTAACAAGAAGCCTTGAAATGATTAATGAGTCTTAAGCAGAACTTAGCCAGCAAACAATCCATCAAAAGCTTAATGCATTGCTTGATTTCTGCCATTCTCTTCTAAAGTGATTATTAAGCAATAATCATATAGTCATCCAAACCAAATAAAGCCATTCAGTTTAGAAAACTCAATAAAAATAGAGAGGAAAGGAGAAGAAATAACAAACAAATGAAGGCAAGGTGAAACTAGAATCTCAGCATTAATCTTCAAGCTGTTAATCCCTTGGACTGATTACAAACTCAGCTTTCCATGGAAGGTACAAAAAATACAAAAAAATGAAGAAGAAACTATCCTACACTACTCTACTGGAACTTCCTAAAAACTGAACTAAAAAGCCTAAACTACAAGGACTTTGCCCAGGAAAAGAGCAGCTAGCTCCTAGTTGGTGGAGTAGGCAATGATGGCTGGTGTAGTCTGGTTGCTTGCTACCACTCCTCTTGCATGTAGTGTGTCAATTTAGATTATTTCTTCTAGTTTTCATCTGACTTACTATCCTCCAGCTGATTGAGTGTAAGCTGGTGCAAAGGATGGCCTATTGGGTTTAAGTTGCATGCCAACTGGAGCCTAGAGATCCAATTTTGTAAAAGCCCATTTCATTAGCATTCTATCTCTAATTTGTAGCTCCATTTGCACACACAAATTGATGGATTCAAGTCTGGAAGTCTGCATAAAAGTTGTATCTTTATGTCTTAACTTCCATTTGGACTTAGTTTGACCTCATTTGGAATTGTATAGCTCTAGATATAGTCTACTGAATGCTCAAAGGTTTGGCTACTCGAGATAGGCTAAGGTAACATTCTGGTCTTCATTTTAACTCCAAATTCAGATAGCCAATTGTGAGATTTAACCTTAGAGGTCTTCATGAAGGTTGTAAAGCCATGTCTTAGCTTCCTACAAGATAAGAATCACATTAATTGGACAAGTGTAGCTCAAATTATAACCAGAATACAAAAACTGCTCAACAAAGGCAAATACTGTAGAATTTTCCATAATGAATCCAATTGACACCACACTATAAATATACCATAACATAGCTGAAAGTAAGTCATTTTAGACCTTAAAAAAGCTTAGTGAGAGGACAATTAAATGAGTGAAATATTTTGTTGTCATTACATAATGGTAAATAATAGATTTTTATTAAATAGGCAATTAGATGGATTTCTCTGAATTGATGGCTGGGAAAGCATGTTTTGAGCTATAGGCTAGACATTGTCCTCAATGACCTGATATTGCTATTTTGACCTTTGTTGATCAGTGATCTAAATTTACATTTGGCAATGTAGGGAATTATTCCAATGACCTCAATCATAGTTGAGCTGGATTTGTCTAATGAGCTTTTACTACTCCATTTGTGTGGTTCCAAAAATACCCACAACAACATCAATGTGATAGAGTAGGGTTCAATTAAAATTATCTCCATTAATTGGTAATAGTCTCATACCTCCCATGGTTTCAAAATTTTTCACTTCCACCTTTTGGGTTTGATAAATGATCTACTAGCATTTGATTCAAAGATAAGTATTACAATTTACCTTATTTCAACTCAAAATAAATAGGATATTTACCTTTCGTCTCTATAGATAGGTATTAAACATTGCCTTATTTTCGTTGAAGATAGATACTTACTTAATACTTACCTTACCTTTGCATTCAATAATACTTGCCATCATACTTATCATTTTACATTATCTTTCATGCTTGTTCAAACATCTATAAGAAGTAACTCCTTCTTTACATTTTCTTTAGTCCTTGTTCAAATATCTCTAAGAAATAACTGCATTAGTTTATTAAAAAAAATGTCATATTTTCTATATACATATTTACAATATAAAAATTTTAGAATAAAATACACAAGTGTCTTCTACTTGTACTTACAAGTATTATTTTATACAAATTTTATTGAAATTAAAATATCAAAGTTTAACCTCTTGTACAAAAAGAGTTCTATCTTCTTCTTGCACACAAAAATAATTGTTTGATCAGATTCATAACCAAAGCACATCATAAAATTTATGATACTTAAATGTCCATTTATATTAATTATACAATTGAAATATATATTATTTCAAAATTAATAATAATAATTTCATACTTTCTAACTTTTCTAAGTTTTTCATTTAGTCTAAAAATGTAAGATATTATCCACTATATTTTACAAATTATAGCATATTAATCAATCACATTCAATGTGATCTATCATAAATAATAGGAAAAGTAAATATGTTATATGTAACATTAAGACAATCATGAAAATTTGCACGTTCAACATGGATAATAAATAGGGATGGCAGCAGATCGGGTTCGGGTGGGTATGACAATATCCATATCAGAACCCATTAGAAAATTTTATACCTATACCCTACCTGTATCCACGAATAATGTAGTGGGTTTGGGTACGGGTTTGTACCTGCCGGTATACCTAGTAGAATTAAAATTTTTTTTTCTAAATTACAGTTTAACCCCCATGAACTTTT
Source organism: Saraca asoca (assembly GCA_026873985.1). Classification (NCBI taxonomy): domain Eukaryota; kingdom Viridiplantae; phylum Streptophyta; class Magnoliopsida; order Fabales; family Fabaceae; genus Saraca; species Saraca asoca. The sequence goes on along the minus strand of JANHAO010027013.1, from coordinate 3,091 downwards.
TATCAACTTCAAATAGGTCTTTACTAAAAATATGAAATTATGTTATGGTTTTAATGAAAAATATTAAAATTTCACTTCAGTCCCTCAGTCAATATTTTTATTTTTATTTTTTTGAGGCATTGCATACACTACTCAAAACAACGTCGTTTTGAGTAGTGCTTATATAAAAAATATTTTATTTAAATGGATAAACGAATTTGGTTATGGATATTTTCTTATACCCATACCCTATCCGTATCGATTACAGGTATAATTTTCATACCCATACCCATCCGTGAATACTTTTTCTCATACCCATACCCACCCATCACGAGCGGATATTAATGGGTAAATGGGTACGTGGGTAAAATGCCATCCCTAATAATAAAATCAATTCTCTTCAAGATTTTAATTTATGTATGCACTTGTAATTAGCCAACCTTAAAATTTTCTCCTCATGTGAGTGAGTCTGCTAGGAAACCACCCTTATAGTTGGCTACATTCAACAATTTTGAATTGCTAACTTTAAAATTTTCTCCTAAAGTGATTGAGTTTTTCAAAAAACCTCTCTTATAATTAGCTACATTAAACAATTTTGAATTTCATCATATGTTAGTCTAGCCTTTCCACTCTCAAGCGACAAAGCATGACATTCTGTGAGTGGCTATGAGATCCACCAAAGATATGTATTTTGAAATGATGGAAATTAAATTATCATACAATTGAATTTAAACAAGTCAAATATACGTGTTAGATTGAAAAATCAAACACATAAATTAATATAATTCAAAACACATATTTGAAGTTAGCAAACTCAAATAAAAACATTTGAATATTTGAAATAGTACAAATAAATAACATTTTATTAAATAAAAGAATGAGAGAAACTTATTTCATTGTCGCAAATCCAAATATAAAAATGATAGTGAAAAGCCACTATTCTCTAAGTCTTTGTGTGTGTGTGTGTATATATATATATATATATTCACATGAGATGATCTGATCTTTTATAGTTCAATGGCCCATAATGATCTAAAACATGATATTCACATCCTTTGCATGAGAAGACAATGCCTCCATGATCCAAGAAAATAGGTTTCAAATCCGGAGACCATCTACAAATGGTTCCAATATTTTGAAGATCCAATTTGGAATAATAAATGACATTTCTACGCATAACAGAAAAAGACTTCTATCACAAACTATAATTAATAGATATCAAAAACAAAGTAAAATCGAGTCCCTATGCGTTGTTTTTCAAAATTCTAAGGCATATATATATATTTCAACAAAGTGGTTCTATTACAAAACTTGAAAAGATACCATATATGCAAATAATTTTCATCTCTATTTAATGGTTTTCCATAAATGAAATTTATTCATTTAAATCATGTATTCATTTAAACACGTTATCCTTTCAAACACCACCAAACGCTTATTAGAAGTATTAAAAATAATCTAAGATAAAAACAATATAATTTCAAATACGAGGAACATCAATAAATTTGAAAATTTAAATTTATCTTGTGAATTGTGATTGAAAATTCAAATCTTCACACCAATTTTGTCTCATACTGAAAGATTTATAACATTCCCATCCATTTGAATTTCTCCAACCTTTTATTGTCTTTGTGTGTAGTAGTACCATTGAATTTTTTTAAATTCCTGAAAAAAAAATAACCTTTGAAGTTTTTTCCATTATCTGAATTTTAATTTGGAGAATAGTTATATCCTAAAACTATGGGGGATATCAAGAAAAGTAAGAAAACACACAACAAGAAAAATTAAAGAAAGACATGTTAGGCAATGCATTTTCAAAAAAATATTTTTAGGATAGTAATTTCCCCACTTATTTGCAATAATTTTGCAAAAATTCTATTCTCAGAATACAATGCCTAAGGAAGAACAAAGAGATTGTAATTCTCTCTATTCTTATAGCCAAAATTAATAAGTAGGAACTAGGGAAAAGACACAAAAGAAGAATATAATGACAATAGTTCTTCTATATTTGTACTTTTTATAATTATCCTTTTTAAAGAATTTTAGATAATCACAAATATCTTGTGACTAAAAGTCATATACATAACTAGACATAACCGTTGGCTAACATTATTAATTTAAATTTAAACACCTTTTGGTTAACAATTACAACCTAACTATACACACCTATTGCCAAGTGTTGTTGGTTTAAATAAAACATCTTTTAATATAATTAGTTATTTTATTAGATAATATTTATTTTACAACAATTCTCCATTTATTAGCTAATGATAATTACACATTGTTATGACACAAAAATTTATAGGGTATTGACATAATACACATCCAAGAGGTGGCCAAGGCTTGAACGATTGGATTGAAAATAAAATACAAAGATAACATATTCACGTTATTCAATAATTCATGATTCTACAATGCTAGCATATTTTTTATATGGGCCTTGCACTCATCCTAACTTAGCAAGCACATCTTGAATCTTACTAAATAATTCTCAAAAAGTGGCCTCTTTTATACTTGCAAAGATAAATTCATCAAGTGTGTATACAATCGCTTTAACACTCCACATAAGCAATGAATCTATTAAGATCAAAAGTTTAACTTGTTGTAAAAATAACAATGCATTAACTAGGTATAGGCTTTTAATAGAAAGAGATTTATCACCACTACTCCTTAGATATGTAATGCACTAGAAATGCAACCTCATGTTGACATTTCTTGAACAATTTTAATTGAAACTCTTTTAAAACTTTCATGCACAAGATTTTTAATTAATAAAATCAAGCTTTTTAATTGATATCAATGTGATTAAGTAGAGTTCAAATAAAATGATCTCTATTAGTTGGTAATAGTCCTAAACCTCCCACGATTTCAAAAATTTTCACTTTTACCCCTTCGGTTTGATAAAAGATCTGTTAGCATTTGATTAAAAGATAGGCATTATAATTCACCCTATCTGACTCAAAATAAATAGGTATATTTACCTTTCATCTCAATAGGTAAATACTAAACATTACCTTATCTTTGTTAAAGATAAATACTTACTCAATACATACTTTATCTTTGCATTCGATAATACTTACCATCATGTTTATCATTTTACATTATCTTCAAT
>JANHAO010027012.1:0-10948 GCA_026873985.1 Saraca asoca | reverse complement strand
GTAATTGAATTCTGGATGCCCAACAGGTTATAAATGTTTAGCTTGGGCCACTGTATACTTATTTAATTGTCTATCAGGTTCTGATGAATTAAGGCCTTGAGCCTCGGTGTCCAAATTATAGGGGAGATTTTGCCGAATTTTCGGCAGGAATAAGAGAAAAATTAAGAGTCAAAATGTATAGCTAGGCTTGTAGGAGGTCTCCTACGGGCGATCTTTTACGCCGGTCACGGACCTGAGAATTGGGTCGTGATATGGACATTCCAACAAGGGGTTTTCCAACAGACAAAATCCATTAGAATTTCTGTTGGAATGACCAACTCCAATAGAATTTCATGAAATTCCAATGGATTTTGTCCATTGGAATTTCCTAAAATTCTTGTAGTGATACTTGTAAATATGTCATTCTAGCTATGGGAGATTATAAAATAATAAAATCGATAAGTTTTGATTGGTTTTAACTAATAAGTTTTTATTTGCTCTTATTATGAAAACGAACCTTCTTATATATTATTTGAAGCAATTCCATGATTGAAAAGTTTTTAACTTTGAATTATAAAACGACCAAATATAATGACCATCAATATAAAATGAATGTTAATTTTATGATTATAAATTGAAACATCAATAAACAGTTACTTGCATTCATGATATTTATGTTATTATTATAATTGTATTAAATAATTTTATTGTTATACATTACAAAATTTTAATAACGGTTATGTCAAATTATGATAAGTTTTTAATAGACAATTATTTAACCTAATAATGGTTGTTTATGAGATGCTTTATAGTAGAAGTTACAAAGGTTAATCCCAAGTTATATATACATACATGTGTGATAATCTAGTGGGGAAGAAGCAAGAGAGAGCATTCATGAGAGATATGTAGATCTCTACCATGTGCAGTGTAGAAGAAAAATAAGAGACAAATCTATAAAGAAAAAAATGTATAAACATTATGTGTTATTTTGGTAGAGATAAAGAAAAAAAATGCAAACGCTATGTTATTTTGGGTAGAGATAAGAATATGTGAAACTATGTTTTCAATTTTATATAAGAATTGAAAAACAAAACAACATATAGTTGTTGTATCTTGGGGCAATGTGTTAAGGACCATTGCACCAATCACATAGAATTGTCAAAAAATGCAAAAGTGCATAGATGGCAAAAATTGCTTTAGAGAAAGTGACAGCACACCAATTATCATATAGTATATGATGTCAATTCTTAGCTGACATGTTAGCCTTCCAATAAATTCAAATCACATTTGGATAGATAACATGACAAAATAGATTTTGATTGCTCGTACAATGAAATCCTATATGCAATATGGTTCTAGGTAAACATGAGCGTGTAGTCAAAGTATTTACATATATCAAGTCTCAAAAAATGCCCCATATAAATAGTCCCTAGTATACATTAAGAAAGGCCATTTTAAATAAGGAGAAGGACAACTCCATTTTATTAATATATATCTCATTACATAATTTTGAGTGTATAGGGTCATCTTTAAGTTACCACACTCTAATCCTTAGCCCATGCCTTAATGCTTACCTGGGTCATTGGACACTTTCCCAAAGAGCATTTTAAGCTAAAGCTCTTATGATAGACATAAACATATTTTTTCCAAGCTCACATAAGGACTTTTCCTCTAGCTTGAAAGGAAATCTATATGTTATATTATATGAACGCGAAGATAAAAATGTGAAGATCGCAACTATATACCAGCCAAAAAGACACAAACACCCAAGAATATGAAAATAATATACAAGTACATTTGCTCCCAAATTTACATAATGGGGCCTCCTCTTCATACTTAATTTTTATGCCAAATTTCATCTAAAATCGAGCATATTTACCCACCAAATTGGTTTGCAAGGCCGGTTTATGATATTCAATCACTCTATATGCATAATTTCTTATCTTTTTTGCAATTTATCTTATTATGTTTTATGTATTATTAATAATTGAGAAAGGAAACTTTGTGAATTGTTTCTTTACTTTTATGCCTCATTTGTTCAAGTTTATTATTATTCCAATTTCCTATATTTTTTGCCACAGGAATAACAATTTTAAGGCAATTTTGTGGCATCATGATTTTATAACTTTAGAGACAAGAGTAGGAAAAAATTCATACAATAGCCTTTTGACATAAAAATAACTTTTGTGGCATATTTTGTCATCATGATATTTAATTTTAATTAACTCCTTTTTTCTGCCATGTTTATTTTATTTTAGGAAATTTCTTGGAAGAAAACAAAGATTATCAGCCTAAAAATTGTGAATTTCGTACACAGACTTTGTCATATTCAGTTTTTACTTTTACAGTGAAATAAGATACATACCTAATCCTTACTATTAACAAAAATTTTGAATATTATTCAAATATGCAAGGCGTATATATTTTTTTTGTTAATAGTTAGTGCAAATGGGAATTATAATTTTGAGAAATTTTTTTATTTTTATAGGCCTATATGCTATGAGAAAATTTTGTGATAATTCCACTTAAATTTCTAAGTGTTATTATATATATATATATATATATATATATATATATTAAGATATGCTTTTAGGCATAAATTTAGGAAGGAAAAAAAATTAAATTGTGTTGTAGATCATCTTATTGAGAATTATGAATATGACTCAAAAAGTAATTTTTGGGCTCAAATATTTTGGCTTAGAAAAGGTTTTAATTTGTGAATATGTTGAATCTACAAATAAAAAAAAAAAGATCCAAAATGCTTCATTGATGAAATGAACCCTTGATTTTTGTGACTTAAGAATTTGAGATATTCTTTTATAAGAGGTATAATATTTGTATCTAGTCAGGATTGTATATTTATAAAAAAAAAAAGAAGAAGGGGTTGAGAAATTCTAAAACATAATTAATTAATTATTGGATTATGTGATCAATTGATTTACTTTCATAATGGGTGCCATAAAAGAAAATGTCTTATTTGAAAAAACTGTGAATTCACTAGTAGCCATTTTATTTGATGTTTGATATAAGAATTTGAGAAATTATTGTGCAAGGAACAACTCCATTCCATTGTAGGGGTTTAGAATTCTAGATATCTATTGACGGTTGAATTCGGTCAACTTAAGTTCAGAACCCCAAATTGCAGATTGAATATGAAAAGAGAGAGAAAGAGAGAGAATAGAGAGACACTAGAAGTTTTTAACGTAATTCCACTAAAATCAAATTGACTCATATATCCACGGCTTTTATTACTCTTTACTGAGTATTTTGTATCTAATGATTAATTGTGTCATGTACAATGATTTCATCCATTTTTATAATAGTTAAGGAGTTACAGTTTGAATGCAAATCTCTAATGATAAGTATCATGACTTAATTAAGATTACATAATAGATAAGGGTAGATGGTTATAACAGACTCCCATCAAAGTAGAAAACTAAACGGATTTTCTTGGATTGTTAGTTGTGGATACATGCTCTAATTTGCAAGCTGAACCATTATTCTCACTTGAAGTGATTGCTTTGACCGTTGTTGACCAGCAACCTTGGCTCGTATTTAGTAATTTGATGTCTTAGTCTAACGACTTCAATCCTGGGTGAGCTGTGCCCTTATTAGCTGAGTTTGTCCATTAGGCTTTTACTAGCCTATTTGTGCAATTCCAAAAATACCTATAATAATATCTAAATTATACAAATAATTGTTTTGTGAGAACTCTTTTTTTTTTTCAGCATTTATTTTGAGAACGTGCTTAACATGCTATAATTGTGGATATGTGACTAAAATTGTGAAAATTATTGACATATAATTATGTGATTATTTAGGATCTCATAAACAATCTTTGAGAGATTGAATGATGTTAATAAATTATTTGTTATGTGACAAAATTTGTTTGGGCATGAGATGACAAGGTAATTGTGAATTATCTATAAAACATTCCTATTGTGCAAAAAAAAAAAAATACAATGGTGCTGAGTAATTTTGATCATATAATTAAATGAGATAAGTCTCTTGATAAAAATGTGAGTTTATTAAATTGGCTATATTTGATACAGTGGTGAAAATATTTATGAAATATTATCCACCACTTGTGAATTTTTCATGAGGAAAAATTAGGCCAAGGAACAAATAAATCGACAACACAAAAAAGTGCATAAAAATAATAACATCTATTTGACATGTATTGTCATTACCTAGATCCTTTAAAACAAGAAAATTGTGTAAAAAAAAATTTATAACTATAGTCTAAGAATCTGATGAATATCGAGGGGATGTGACAAGCTTAAAATAATAAACTAATTATGATGATATATAACCTAGTGGTTAGAGATCCTAGAAGGTTGGTTTAAAGAAAAAAAAATGAATCATAGAGTAGTTTGAAGGTGAGACACAAAATAGAGTTTTATAACTCAAGTCTATCCCAAAGGTTTATGTGCATCAGTCTTGTAAGAAGAGAGGTTGAGATTTTCAAAAAACTCTTAATGAAATTTGTAGCTCTTAAAGTGGAGTGTTAAATTTTGGGGGCACTCTTGATAAATTTCACTTATATGAGTATTGTATTGAGGCCACTTCTAATAAGAACATCGGCACATTCTTTTAAAACACTTAGGATAAAGTGTAAGGCAACAAAAATATAAAGTTTAAGAGTTCAAAAATAGTACCTAAATGATTATGTGCATAATATAAATTTTGTCTCCCTTACGTAGTCATGGTTTAAGGCCAAATTTTCACTAATGACTCTGAATCAATGTTTATATTTTTTGCTAAATGAAAATTAAAGACAATGCTATTTTCATTATACATAATGGTCCATTTCTACCCGAAGTATAAAGATAAAATAAAAATAAAAATAAAAAATATATTTTATAGACGTGCATTTATTTTATAAAACAAGTATGGGATTGTTTGAGATATTTTATAAAATAATAAAATCAATAAATTTTGATTGATTTTAATAAGTTTTTATTTACTGTTATAATAAAAAGAAAAATTATTATAATTTGGAATGATGATTAAAAAGTTTTTTAATTTGAAACATAAAATGGATATAAACGGTTAAATATAATGGTCATCAATACAAAATAATTATTAGTTTTATGATTATAAATTAAAATGTCAATAAATGACTATATATATTCGTAATCTTTATTTTATTATTATTGTATTAAATTATTCTACTATTATACTTATAGAGTTTTAGTAATGGTTATGTGAAATTATGATAAGTTTTAATGAACTATCTTTTTTTTTACCATATAATGGTTGTTTATGAGGCGCTTTATAGTTGTAAAGGTTAATTTCAAGTTATATACATGTGCATGCGTGATGATCAATTGGAGGAAAAGGCAAGAGAGATTATTCATGAGAGGTATGTGAATTTCTATCAAATCCATAAAGAAAAAAATGTATAAACACCGCGTTATTTTAGGTAGAGATAAAAATGTTTGAATGTGTAAAATTCTGTTTTTAATTTTGTGTAGGAATCGAAAAAGTAAACAACATATGATTGTAGTTATTGTATCTTAGGAACCACGTGTCAAGAAAAAAAATGTACAATGTGTTTATTTTGGATAGAGATAAAAATGTATAGGTGTATGGAACTATATCTTTAATTTTGTATAGGAATTGAAATGCTAAATAATATATGGTTATGGTTGCTGTATCTTGAGGTAAATGTGTCAAAGACCACTGTACTGATTGAGTAAAATTGTCAAAAAATATAAACTTCTATGGATGGCATGAATTACCTTAAAGAAAATGACAACATGTTTCAATTATTTCATATGTGTAATCTCTTATCTATTATTTGATTTATCTTATTATTTTTAATGTATTATTAATTATTCAGAAGAAAATTTTTAGAATAAATTGTTTCTTTACTCTTATGTCTCATTTATATAATATCATTATCATTCTAATTTTTTATAGTTCTTTTTTTGTCAAGGGCAACGCTAACAAATTAAAAAAAAATAATAACTAAATAAGTAGTTTAAGATTTTGTTTGATTGATGAAACATGCCATATACTAAGAAAAGCAGGTTTAGTAGCCTACGATAAGAGAATAGATAATTAAATATACACAATTCATAGTATACATGATATTATTGTAAGATAATTAAATATTCATTTTAAAGATGTTTGTTATTAGTTAATTTGGACAAGTTAATATTGACTTGTTTAACAAAATAATAAACTTTCCATCAAAACAAAATAATCTTTGTGGTTGTACTAAGTTGCGCATGGTACATATATAGGACATTGACCTTGTACGACCCTCACCTTGTAAAAATATAGGACAGAAGGATAAAGCCATGCCAGGCAGATGGTATATCTTACTAGTTTATAATTACATAAAATTCTTTGTTGAAATGATAAAAAATTAAAATTCAATATATTTTATGAAAGTTTTATATACGAGTTTAATTTCAAATAAATGAAATTTTTATTTTTTTATAATATTAAACAAGGGAAAAGATTTGTTAAGGTATAATAATAAAAATATTATTATATTATCTCGGATATAGTTTCAATCATACCAATTTTCGTCTTAAAATTAGATATATATTATAAGATGAGTGTTTGAAGCTTTGTTTATTTTGTCAAAAAAATATATTTTATGAAAAATTTTATTTATTTTTGTATAAATAAAAATTTCCATGTTATTTATATATCTTAAAATTAATAAAATAATCTATAATGTTATAGTAGTAAGAGAAAATGAGTTTCTCTCTAAAATAAGATATGTTATTTTCTATCATATTTCTATATTATATTAAATAAATAAAATTATTTTTATTATTTTAATATTTTATAATTACAAATATAAATAGATGAGATTATTTTTGTAAAAAAAAAATTTTAACTGTAACAAACAGAAACTTTAAAATCACCACAAGCTACTATGATAATTAATGGTGTTATGGGTATTTCTCAAGCAAGGCAAAATGGACTGGCCGAGACCCAATAAAAGACAAGTCCAATCAAAAAGGGCGCAGATCACCCAAAAATTGAGGCCGCTGAGTAGAGGTATCAACTTGCCAGCCACGAGCTTAGAACATAGGATGAGATCGAGACAGAGATCCCAACTCGTTGAGGACAGATTCCAACTCGCTAAGTGAAGTATGTTGCCTCAGCCACCAACCAGCGAACTCATTTTGATTGAGCCCGAGTGTGAGAGCAACCCTTGTAGCTAGTGGATTGCCCAGCACGAGTTCGGACTGCCAAGTGAGCTGCCTCAAGCATTAGGTACAGAATGCCAAGGCCTAATCAGCACCTAGAGGCACATTCTCCTAACTGATAAGTCAGGCCCCAAAACCGACACATCAGCCTTCAAAATCTAATAGTAAAATGCCAAGCATTTATTGCCTTTCAAGCATTTATTGCCTATCAAGCATTTATTGCCCACAGTGGTGGAAATGATAGTTTTGTTATTTGTCAAATTATACTTATAACCCTCCCTGATTCTATAAATAGGAGGATAGATCATTGTAAAAAGTAAGTGGAAACACATGTAGAAACCCCACTAAAATAATGAGAAAGCTTGCATATTGTAACTGTTTTGAATTGAGCAGAGAAACTACTGCACAAAGCCAATAAAATCGTCATGGACGTAGGGATCACACTAACTTTAGCTGAACCACAATAAAAAGCTTTTGGAATTCATTGTTCTCCCTCTTCTCTTATCTCTTCTTTTCTCATACACACACATTTACAAATTGTAGTTTAGGGATACACTGGACTTAACCCATTGACTGATTTTCACCGTCAACATTTTGATGCTAGAATAAAGGCTCCAACTACGTTCTTTCTTTCTTTGGTTAACTATTTAACTGCCATGGCAAGGGGAAAAGCCACTAGAAGCACAGATATTGCCATTGGCCAACCTGAAGGTCACGTATAGCAACAATGAGAAACATTGCCAGTCGGAGGCTCAGTCTTCCCTGCTGTAGGCACCTCTGCTGCACCTACAACAAGGGTTACTATGGGCATGGCACCACTGACCTTTCATCAACCTATTGCTTTTGGGCTTAACATAGTGCAAGTATGGCACCAATGCTCTACGTCAAGAGGTGCTTGAAAATATAGTGAAGGAGTTGGTTGATATGAGTAGAACCTTGACTTAGGCACAGGCCCTGGGTATCCAAAGACAAGTTCAAGTTGTTGTGCCCGGAGAAGAATTTCAACAACCAAGAGCTCGTTAGGAGAAGCCTGGCAGAGAAGAATGTTAATGAGCTGGCTTTGTCCACTCATCCAACTCACAGTTAAGATTAAAAGTCCATCAAGCCTATGAAGATGATCAAGGAGATGATTAGTGACGTCAGAGCTTGCACCAAGAAAGAAGCTTGAATGGTACCAATCATAGGCGCGGATCAGATCGCTGCTCACATGGTCGTAAATATAGCAGAAAGCATAAAACCTTGGATCGTGCTCCCATGATTAAGAGAATAATAGGAGTCATCAGACCACTAGCTAATGATTTGAAACTCAAGACCCCAAGATCAAGGAGCTACTTTAGAGGGTGCGGCAGCTAGAAAAATGACCCGTATCTCAAAGCAGTTAGGATCGTTATGAGGAAAGGATGCCTTTCACCTAGGAGATTAAGACGGAGCCTCTTCCTCAAAGGTTTAATGTCCCTAGCATCCTTCCATATAACAGGGATAGTGACCCATACAACCCCTTAGATGCGTTTAATGTCCAAATGGCTCTCCAAACCACCAATTCGCTAGTCAAATGCCACATTTTCCCTGCCATCCTTGGAGAAATACCAAGGGTGTGGCTCAGGAGCCTTCCTACTCATAGCATTCATAGTTGGGAGGAATGCTAGGTAAGATTCCTCCATCAATACAAAGCATTGAAAAGGTAACTTGCACCGTTTTACCACTTCATGATAGTCTTTCAGCAGAAAGATAAATCACTAAAAGATTACATTACTTGATTTAGTGGTGAGGTCAATAACATGGAAAATCCTTCAGATTAGAGCATCCTTATAGTCATCTTGGCTAGGCTCCGTAAGGACGACAAGCTCCACGAGAGCATATACAAGTCTCCAGTGAAGGACTTAGGAGAGTTTTATGAATGAGCAGCTAAGGAGATTAGGTAGGAAGAGACTTTCAGCCTGAAGAAGCCTAATCAAGAAGATGAGTCAGTTGGCTTTGATCGAGGCAAGAAGAGAAATAATGGCGAGAGCGACATGGGAGGTCAAAAGGGTGGTGCTGATGGTCAGATCGCGAAGAAGGCCTAGGGTAAGCAACTGTTATGCCAGGGTCGTTACGACAGCTATAGCATTTTGTCAGAAACCCTAGATAGAATTTTCACAACAGAGAGGGATAACGAAGACTTTGAGAGGCCCAAGCCTTTAAAACCTCCCCTCAAGCAAAGAAACAGAAATAAGTTTTGTGCTTATCATAACAAGGTTAGGCATAATACTTTAGACTACTGGGCGCTTAAGGATGCCATTGAGGACCTTATTAAGAAAGGTCACTTGAGGGATTACGTGGCGTGGCCTTCAAGATAACGACCTCCATAGCCTTTGCAATTGGCCCAACATTAGCATCAGTAGGCCTTTGACCTCGATGAGGTACCTTTGGTCAGAACCATATTCACCATCCATGGTGGACCCCATATTGCCAGCACATCAAAGAGGTCACACAAGTGATATGTGCATGAGGCAGGTCATGTTCTACTCACAAGGCACAATAAACCTAGAGGACTAACAAAAAAGGCCAGAATGAGCTTTGCTTGCATCACCTTTACTAGTGAAGGCGCTTAAGGAGTACATTCTCTATATAATGACACACTGGTCATCCAGGCCAGAATTAGCAATGTCGAGGTGTGGGGAATCATGGTTGAGACAGGTAGCTCGGCAAATATGATGTACAAACAGTGTTTTGACCAAATGGGCATAGACCTTGACCAGTTTTAGCCTTCCCCAGAACCTCTTTTTGGCTTCACAGGAGACATAATAGTACCAATGGGGCAAATTAGACTTCCAATTACCATCGGAGATTCGGATTGCTACGCCACAGCCCTAACTGATTTTCTGATCATTGATTCTCTATCAATGTATAATATAGTGTTGGGGCGGCTGGTGATAATTGACTTAGATATGGTCATATCACCCAAAATGCTCACCATCAAATTTCCAACCCCTAACAAAGTTGGATGTGTACGAGGAGAACAATAAGTGGATAGACATTGTTACAAAGACGCAGTTGAAATAGAGGTAAGAGGGAAGAAGATTGATGTTGTTTTTAGAGGAGAGCCACAATCTGCAAGCTTGACTGGGGTCAACCATGACCTAAACCCTTGTGAAGTAGATGCTGAAAAGACAGTCGATCTAGTAGAAAAACTCAAGGATGTTCAAGTCAGTGAGACAGATTATAAGATATGCCTCAAATTAGGAAAAAATCTCTCCCCAAGTTTAAAGGTAGATCTAACCAAGTTCCTTAAAGCAAACCTTGACGTATTCGCCTAGAACCATGAAGACATGGCTGGATTCGACCCAAAGGTTATGTTGCGTAAGTTAAACATTGACCCTCACCATAAGCTAGTTCACCAAAAGTGAAGGCCTATGACTACTAAATGCTATGCAACTTTAAATGAGGAGGTGGATGAGCTTTTAGCCAACAAATTTATTTGAGAAGCCCATTACCCGACCAAGGTAGCCAATCTTGTGTTAGTTAAGAAGAAGAATAGGAACTGGAGAATCTATATTGACTTCATAGACCTCAATAAGGCATGCCCAAAGGATAGCTTCCCTTGCCCAGAATTGACCAGCTTGTGGATGCAATGGCAAGGCATTAACTCTTCAGCTCCATGGATACTTACTCAAGATACAACTGTTGGGTTTGCTTGGCCATGGGGGCAACAAAGGATCCAAAATTTTCAAAAAATTTTCTCCCCTTTGGCTGAGCAAACTTCCCAAGGATCCACTAGTTTGAGGTCCCACAATTCCCCAGATAAAATCTACGGT
>JANHAO010027011.1:0-10954 GCA_026873985.1 Saraca asoca | reverse complement strand
TATAAAACTATTTTTTATATCATGAATCGATGTACACATCAATGTGTTAAAGAACTTGTGAAAAGTTCATATCATAATCGATGCAACATCAATGCATAAGGAAAATATTTTACACCAAAGGTTTTGAAAATTAGGTGCTTTGATGTGTTAATCAATGTTAAGGCTCTAAGCAATTATAGCACCTCGATTATTACATGGATGAGTTAGTAATAACAGACTGTAATCAATGTATTAATCGATGCAATAACTAAAATTCAATTATTCTGTTGTAGATGGTTATAGCAGTTATTCACACTTAACTGCCTTTAATATAAAAATGATTCTTCATAGTTTTTCTTCACATTCTAGTGTGAAAAAGATTGATTAAGATTAGAACGCGATTTTCTCTCTACTTCATTGATATTTCTGAGATTTCTGGATCAAGACTCATCCAAGATTATTCCAGTTTGTTTAAGATATTCATCTCAAACTCTAGTATTATAAATTCAATCCCTTTTCTTATTCAATTTCATTTATTTGCAATTTCTAGGTATTAGAAATCAGTACAGGTTTAGAATAGCCTGTTGTAATTCTTCTAGGTTAGCAAGAAACCTGTGAAATTCTTGTGTGTTAATTATAAAGACTGGCATTTCAGGAGCCTGTCAATCCTGATAGTTTTATTTCAATCTGAAAAGTCTTTTGGTTGAGAAAAATCAAGTGGAGTAGACTTGAATTACGGTTTCAATTTAAATTGAACCATTTTAAAAACTTGTGTATTCAAATTTCTTCTCCTTCTTACATCTTAATTGTTCTTATTGATAATCTTTAACCTTCATCATTTTAATACTTTCCAAATATAAGTTTTCTGCATAATCTATTAAAATAACATTGAACTTTATACTGATATATATAATCCTCCAATGAGAAAAGGGCAAGATCTATTCAATTCAATAGTTTAATTTTTCTTTACTGGGACCGACAAAGAGAATGTTTGCTTCTTAGGAATTAGATTTTCATCATTGAAAAAAATGTGTAAAAAAAGTATTTATAGCAAGAAAGCACAATACATAGTTAAATAACTATTATTTCAAAAAATCACCGCCTACGATAATGATCGTGAATGCAATTTTGACTTGTGACTAGAATTGTGATTAAAATTGTGAAAGATTAGTTCAGAAACTCTAATTCATATCACAAAAATATAACATGAAAGTCAATTTGAATTACCTTGAAATGCAATCTTTTGGTCACCCTTGAAAGGCTTGCAATCAAAATTGCAAAAACATAGTTGAAATGCCTATTCAAGTTACTAGATTTTGACAATTATTTGGCACTTACCCTGCATCTACCATCATACTCGCGAATATAATTTAAAAATTATGATCATGATCATGAATTCAAAATTTGAATTTTAGATCAGAATCGCAAAGAATAAGCGTAATTATCGATTCAAATCGCAAGGCCAGATTTGAAACTAAAAATTTTTAAATTCATTTCAAAACCATTCAAAATTATTTCAAAGCTTATATTTCAACCTAAAAACATGTTTCCAAGTTTAAACAATTTGATGAATAATTTAATAACATATTGAATACTTTTTGTGAACATATTTCAAATGTAAAAATATATTTCTAAATTTAGACAATTTGATAAATCATGTAAGAATTCTTGAAATGTTTTTATTGAAAATATTTCAAAAGTTTTTAAGCAAAATCTTGAACCAAACCTTCCAAAAGTAATTTCAAAAAATAAGATAAATTCAAATAATCCAATACCTTTACATTTTAACTAAAGCAAGGACTAAATAAAGATTTCATGAATTGAAACTAAGGTCAGTTATGAAAAATGATAGAGCAAGTTAAAAGATTGTAAAACATGATTCAGCCCTAAATTATGAAAAATTCTATTTAAGAAGAAAGTCTATGCCTAAAAGAAAAGACTATATCTAATGAACCTAAGGCTTAACTTCAACTGACTAAGCAACCAAATCTTTAATCTTCTAAGTTTTCAAAATTTGAAACAACTCTTCTTATTTGACTTTGTTGCAGAGAAGAGCAAGACAAGGATTACTAATACTTGACTTCAATGTTAATTCTCTCTTTTTTGGACAATCATATAAAATACACATAAACTTTACATAACATATAGTTGGTTTGATCTAATTAATCATAATGCATGATTCAAATATGTAATTGAAATAAATAGCACAAGAGTATGCATTATAATCTTATCAAATATTAATTAATCACAGTAATAACATGCCTAATAACACTTGCAAAAGATATAGTACTAAGCACATTAAATATGATATAGCAAAAGGGCATGCATTACTATTTGAACATATATATTCATCATTTGTCATTTGTCATTATCAAAACTAATCATGTAGAGCTTTGGGGCTAATAGATGCCACTTCAAATTGGATTGGTTTTCTCATAAGTATTTTGTCTCTTATTCCTCCAAGAAACTCCTCCACTAATAGTGGATACCACTCCAAAATGGATTGATTTTCATAGAAACATTTTGTCTCTTGCTCATCCAAGTAACTCTTCCACCAATAGTGGACAACACTCTAATATGAATTGATTTTCTCATAAATATTTTTTTCATACAGTAGTATCCAACTTCCATTGGTGTATTTTTGTAATACAACCAGATATATTGTAGAACAAACTTAACTTTGACCTTCTTAAAATATCCATAATTCTTAACATAATATTCCAATGTTCTACATTTGGACTACTAGTATATCTTCAATGTTTGTAACCAAAAGAATCAGTGAATATAATTTATGATACATACATATATGAGACCATCACCATTTAAAAATTTATGTGAAACAAGCATATGGGGAAAATTTATATGTCTTTCTTAATTGAAAAACTATTTTCAATGATTTTCCACTTAGTTTGTAAGGGTAATAATTTCTCAAATAAAGGGCATTTTAAAGATAAATCTCCACTATTTCATATCTAAAATAATATTTACCTCTTTATTATTTTCTCAAATAATGAGACAACTCAAGGAGAAGTCTTTACCATTTCATGTTCAAAATAGCATTTACCTTTAATTAAAATCCAACATATGAAAGTAACATGTATTTTGAGATTCATACAAAACAAATTTTGTCCCAACAAAAAATATAGTTTATTTCACATAGAATTATCTTATGCTTGGAGCAAGAGACGTAAATATAAAATTAAAATTTTTATATGATACTACATAGGTGCCGCAACTTAAGGTTATATTAAACAAATTCAATTCTATGCTTCATTTTAATGTCAATTATGGCACAACAATTATACATCTCAATTATGTATAATTTCATATCTAGCTAACTAATTAAACAGCCTTCACTAGATTTTATCAATCATATGACATATTAAATATTTTCTTGTAGGAAATATCTAATTCTCATCAAATTAGATAAACTTCTCATGAAATAAAGTAAAGTGAATCATAATTTAATGCCTTACTCTATTTGTAAATGATTAAATATTTGTACTTTTTTTCACCATGAATTTTGATAAATAATACATGAGGAGATCTTTTAATGAAACTCTTTCTCCAATATATATATATTCTCTTCAATTGAATCCATAATATAGAAAGAGTATATAATATGCACCTTTCATCTCCTCAACAGAAATAAAAATAGTCACAATATATGAGTTAATTTTGATCAGACAAATAATTAGATATAAGTTCATACAAAATTAATCATAAAATTAAAAGAACACACTAAATAACAATTTTTTCATGAACCACCACACTTGTAAAATAAAATAATAAATATCACCAATGTATTCATTTCTTGATTTTAAATAGAAATAGTCACTAAATGATACTTTAGTGCAAAGACATGATTACAACTACATGTAATCAATATGAATTTTCTATTTTCTCATAGAAAATCAAATTCCAAGGCATCTTTAGTGGAATATTAATAACTATTAAAGCATAACATATATAGTATATTTTTAATAATACTACATTAGAACCACTAAGTACTAACCGTCAAAGCATAGGTGGCAAATTTCACATGCCCAACCCACCAATCATGAAATTAAACATTTAATCAAATATTTTATAACCCTTCATTTAATCATTAGCTATGTTGCATGGACACCGGTATACGGATACGGAGAAATGTAGACACGGATACGGGGATACGATATTTTCAAAAAATAGAGGGCACCAACACGTTAGGGATACGCGTAAATAATAAAAATATACAGGTACATTTGTAAATATTAAAAAATATTATGCTTATTTGTAAATATATATATTGTGATTATTATTTTTTCATATGAATATAAGTACTCATAATATTAAATAACATGACATAACAAATAATAAGCTGAAAATCGAGCTTGATACGCGTGTTGAAATAGAGAATGTGTGTCTGAACTTTTTAAAATTACAGACACGGCCCCGACACGTTTCGTGTTGGTGTCGATGAGTGTCGGTATCGGAAATATTTCCGACACATGGACACAATTACTATATGAAGTGTCGGTGCATCGTAGACCATTAGATTAAGAATAACAGTATAGCCCAATCAACATAGTATTGTCTTTGACAATAAAACTTATTTTCATAGTTTATCGTATAAAATTCAAACCATATTGACAATAGAAATTTTTTTTAAACAAATTAATTTAAATTGTGTTGCCATGAAAATTGAAAAATTATTTGAGAAGAAGTTCTCGAAATTGTGTTAGATGCCTTAATATATGCATTTGCCAAGAGTAGACGAACTCCATGACTTCTGACTCTTTATAACGTTTAGATTTCATTTCATGAATTGTAAAGTGTTTGTATGTTACTTGAAACCCAGTTCCTTGTGTCTTCTTCATCTTTGCCACACAAAATTTACTTGATAATTCTAACTCCAATGTTGCAAAAATATTTCTTTAAAATTATTGGAAAATTAGGGATAGGAATCTGAATTTTTTAGGCTTGAAAAATAATTTCTTTAAGAAGATATTCCCTTTATTTATCATTCAAGTTTGATTTGAAGTAATATGTAAATTCTCCTCCTCGGATATAATAGAAATTTGAAAAATTACAAAAAAATAAATTGAAGTTTTCCTATATTTCTCTTTGAAATAGTTTTTTGTAATGGTTGTAGATGTAAATAAACTAAAATTATTCTGAAAATAAACTAAACTAAAATTATCATTTTGATGCGTCACGATGTAAATTTTTTTAATTTTGTTTTTATTTAATTTGCATATGTAAAGGATTAAAATCTCATTATGGATGACAAACAATTAAGTGGATAAATGTTAAGAACAAATGTGAAAACGGATTTGAATGTGGCCTTCCTTCTTATAATGAGATTCTATAATCAACAAGTCATTGTTTTGTTGGTGATTTGCTTTTCAGCATAATGCAACCTTGCCAACAGGATTATTGCTTTACAAGATGAATTTTAAGGAGTGGCAAGAAGCCGAACATTTTTATATCAACTTTCAATGAGAAAAAAATGACAAATAATTTATTGTTATATAAATTCAATTTTTTTTATAAAGTCATCAAATTTTATTCATCTCACAAGAAAGTATAAAATTCACTTATTTATTGTGAGTATAAAACAGTTCTATTAAAAAAAAAAGTCAGAATTTTCAAATTAACATTTTAATTTTGTCAAATAATAAAATTATAAGCCTACATAGCAGTCACAATTTTCTTACAAGACACTAAAAAGGTTTGTCAATTTGAACACCAGAAGGGATAATGATCCCATGTATGCATAAGCAACAATCCCTATCAAAATTTGTTAAAAAAATTTCATTATTGGTTTTAGCGGCAGTGTCCCAACGGGCCTCTTGAAGTGGGTCGCAGATGGCCCATATCCGTTTAGCATCGTAATTCGGGTCCACTGAAAACGTCGCGGTTAGAACAGTTGATCAGTTAATTTTTCAGCTTTGTGCTTTTTTGTCATTTTGTGGGTGATAAATGACCATACCAAAGAGAAAAATTAACTTAAAAGTTTCGTTTATTTTTTTTAAAATTTTAAATAAGTTAAAAATTATACATTAAAACTTTAAATAAATTATAGAAATATTAATTATTTATTAATTTTAGTGTTAAATTTATAAATATATTACTGATATATTGTTGAGATTTACACTGAATATATTATTGTTTAAACTTATATTATAAAATTTATATTTTAATAATAAAATAAGATATTAAATTTAAATTTTGTGTCTTATAAATAAATAAATAAGTTTTTGTATAAAGTATGTGTATCATATTTATTGATTTAAAATTAACATTAATATTAATTATTTTTATAATTCTCTCAAATTTTAAAAAATAATTTATAATTTTTTTAAAATTTAAAAATATAATTTATAGAATTTAAAGTTTAAGGTATAAATTTAGTTTGTGAGGTGTAATTTTCCACGTCAAAATAAAAAAGGAAAATATTAAAATACTATTTAATCGGCAAAATAAAAACTGCTCATGAGGATGAGTTTATATTCCATGTATATCCATCAACCTACGGAATGATAACAACCTCTGTTTGTGTGACACGTGGCCATATTGGACGCGTTGAAAGTTTCAAGGTTTTTAATTTGGCTGAGATACGTGATGTACCAAAGTTTTGTGTGAGTGAATTGTACGTAAAAGGTTGCCTCCTCTTCCCGAAAATAAATATCCAGAACTGTATATGCTGAGAATATACGTATCTAGCAAAAAATACGGTGTACGTACGTATTTTAGCGCAGCGGGAATGAGTAAGACAGGAAGAGAGAGAGAGAGAGAGTGAGTAGTACATAGGAAGCCTCAATCAGTGCTTCACTGTTTCTCTGATTTTGATGTGTGCAAGAGAGTAAAATTTTTTCAACGATGAGAAATTTAAAGCAAATAACTCTACTAAGCAAGTTTTGATCTTTTCCGATGTTAATCTGTTCAAAGTTGCTGCACTTTGGAAATTTCTCCGATTCAATTGAAGTCAATGGGGATTCTGATGAAGAAAAACAGGTGGGTTTGCTTTAACTTTTTTGTTTCTGTTCTTCGATTATTGATCCATTTGATGCATTGTGGGAATTTATCAGTTCAGTGTTTTGAAATGTTCATAGATGGTTTCAGAGTTCATTTTGAAAATGTATTAGAGCAATTATTGTGAAAAAAAAAAGGGATTTTTTTAATCGAAAATGGTCAATCAGATTTTTTTTTTTTTACATCGGAGGCTGTAAAGCTTATGTTTGTTCGGATTTCTCCTTGTTAGTAAATTTCTCCTTTGAAAACAAAGTGATTTGACCTTTGGAGTTTGGAGTTGCAAGCTTGACTAAACTGACCGTGAGTTTATCACCAGAGCCATTTTTGGAATTTGCCCTTTATGTGTTTGTAGTATAATCTGCACAACTGACATATTTCTTTAGTTTCCATTGTAGTTTCACTTTGATTTTGCAACTTTAAATCCAATTCTTAATCATCATGATCAGTCCAGAAGACATTTGTTATCGAGAAAATTAATGGTTGTTTTGGTTTGCTTTATTTTTATGCTTTCAAAGTCTCTGCGGTTCAAAGCTTTATTTTCTCCATGCTGATTTTCAATTTACTCTGATATCTAATGTATCTTTGGGGAAGCTTAGATTTCAATTGGTTAGTAAAATTTTCATGAGGTCTTCTATTCCAAATTTTGAAGCTTTCAATGACAATTCAGCTCATTCTTGTTTATATATGCAAAGACTATCTGCATTTATGAACCGGGTTACTGGGTATCAAAGAAAGCCCACAAAGTATATGGTTCTAAGTTATATCATTTTCTTTTATATAAATGTTTGAGCTGGAGATATTATATCTATGATGCTTGTTTTTGGATAAAGAATGCTTAGTGTTTGCCGTTTACTAGTATTTAAGAGTACATTCTGCTATCATTGCCAATTTGCCAAGTTTTGGATCTTTATTTCTGTCACTTGACAATATCCACTTATATTCATGTACATGAAAAGTTGAAAACAGTTATTTGTGTGACTGAATAAAAAGGGAGCAATGTCTTGTTATGCCTTACATGGTCTTTATAATGACGACTTATCATAATTTTGATGAACTTAGAATTAGTACCATGCTGTTTACATTGACTTCTCGAATTTGACACAGTAAGTTGGTTTCTTTCTTTTAAGAAAAATGAGGCTTTAGATGGTGCTGACTGCTGAGGAAGAAAAATCTTTAAGAAGCTTGGTGGTCCCATGGCTGATTGCTCTTCAGGTTCTTCTGTCCACAGTGATACATCAAACCTAAGACAAAAATGCAATTCATTCTTCCCCATCTCAGGTTCTAGGGTGGCTTTCAGTGCTAAAGGTTTATCAGATTCCGAATCAGTATGGAGCCCCACTTCTCCTCTGGACTTCAGACTCTTCTCAAGTCTCAGTAACCCATTTAGTGTGAGATCTTCCAGACCATCTTCCCAAAATGGGCACAAGAAACAGTCTGATTGCAGGAAAGTTGGCCTTGGTCTCATAAACACACTTGTTGATGAAACCAAAATAAATGGTGAAATTCATGGTCCGACGCAGAGGAAGAATGTAATTTTTGGACCACTGGTGAAGACTGGCATCCTTATTTCTTCAAGCAGCAGCCCTGGACCACTTGCTTATGTTAAATCCAATTCTTTGCCCAAAAACTATGCTATCTCCCGCCTTCCTGAAACTACAGATTCCAAATCCAAAGCTCCAAGATTTGTTATCTCTAGAACTAAGGAGCTTCCCTTGGAACGTCAAGTTTTTAAAAATATTATGACTTTGCCAGATTCTGCTGAGCCTTCATCCTCGTCCAGTGACTCAAATAAAATTTTGAATTTGGGAATTGATCATTCTTGTGAGGGAAATACATCTGCGGCAATGAGTTCAGTTGCAGGAAGAAGTACACCATTAGATTATTCTTTGGAAATTAAATCGAGGTCGGTTCCAATATCCATTGATTTTAGTAATGGACATATAGGTTCGCTCTCTGCAAAGGAGATAGAGCTTTCTGAGGATTATACCTGTATAATTTCTCATGGTCCAAACCCCAAGAGAACTCATATTTTTGGTGATTGTATTTTGGAGTGTCACGAAAATGATTTGACTCAGTTCAGCCTGAAGGAAGAACCTATGTTCAGAACCCCTCAAGTTTCTACATTTTCAGAAGGACCTGATTCTTATTCTTCTGACAATATTTTGAGCTTTTGTTACTCATGCAAGAAGAAACTAGAGGAGGGGAAAGACGTTTGCATATTTAGGTCTGTCAGATTTATTTTTCTTTTCAATTATCACTTCAGTCATAGCAAAAATCATTGATTTTGGATTCTTGTTGATCTTTCAGAGGTGAGAAAGCATTTTGCAGTTTGGATTGTCAATCTGAGGAAACTTTTGCGGATGAGGAAGTGGAGAACGCTAATAATGAATCTGCAGAGAGCTCTCCTGGCTCGAGTTATGATGATAATGTCTTCCTAATGATGGCCAAATAATATGCTTTGTTTCATTTACTTTGTTATAAGACTATAATCAAGTGATGAAGTTCTTCAAAGGTGAAGATAATTTTGGTTGCTCTATGGATGATTGGTTTGCAAAATATGCAGTTTGCTGGTTGTCAAGTGCCAATTTTCGTGATATGATGAGTCAGATTTTGAAGCAGAGTTTTTTTTACTGTGGTGATTTCTGAAATGAACTGGTTGTAGCTAGACTTTCATAGAGTTTGATTAGATGAGTTGAAAGAGGCCACAGGCCCTCGCTCATCTGTTGTTTATTCTTTGTTTGCAGCTTTGAACCCTTGTGAACTCCTTGATAAATGCATGCTGCATTTTTCCCCAAAGTTTTATTCTTCATTTTTTTAGTAAAAATGATGATGATGATGATGATGATTTTTTGGACAAAATTAATTTAAGCATAGCTTTTAAAATCAGATCTGTCATTGAACGGGGAGGGTACTGGTTTACAAGCCGTTGGTTCATTAATCCAACTATTGATTTATTGGGTTGGACTAGAAGTTGTAAATTATCTATATATATATATATATATATATATTATATTTGTAACAGCTTCTTCGAAAAATTAAAAAAGTAATACAGCATAAATTAATAATATAAATAAAAAAGGAATAAAACACAGGTGATATAACAATATTTTATGTTAAAAATAATAAAAAAAAGCACATAGAGGTTGTGAATGTAGATATGTTTATTGTTGTGAAATTGTCAAAATTTTATTTTTAAAAAATAAAGTAAAATTTGAAATAAAGCGGTCCAATTTATCTTTGACCAATTTACATTATTTTGAAAGATTTATATCAATTCACATATATTTTTTATTTAAAATTCTCAGTTAAATTAGTTTATTAATCGATTCATCAATTCAATCTACATGATATTATTAGTTTGATTGGTTAATTTAATTTGATTTTTAAAACTACAAATTCAAAAAAAAAAAAAAAACATAAACACATGCATACAAATCTAAGTACCACACGATTGCTTGTTCTTCAATGATTTATTTTAAATACTAAATAAATTATAATTTAATATGTCATTGAGTGTCTAATAATTCAAGTTTTTCTTTGTTAGATCATAGATGAGCTACAAACATATAATATTGCAATGGATGTTTATATCCAGCCTAATATAGCAGTTTATCAGCAGTAATCATTATTCCGAATGGAAAAGTGAATTTCAGTAATGAAGATTAATTTCTTATAATTAGTTTTCATAATTACTGCTTCTGGGAATTAGATTCTAAGACTATCAGCAATGCAAGTTGCTTACTTTGATTGCTTAAGTATTATTTTTTATTTTTTTATTTGGTCTCACACTGTCACATCATTTTACACTCCTTTAAGCAACTCAAGCAACTTTATCCCACAATGGTGCAACTCTATCAAGTTTTTTAAATGGATCCCATAATTTATTTCACTCCTTTATATTTTATTATTTATCTTTATTTTAATTTAAAATATTATTAAATTTTAATTTTATTATTTA
>JANHAO010027010.1:0-10944 GCA_026873985.1 Saraca asoca | reverse complement strand
TTATCAAAATGATTTCATTTGTCCATATATTTTTATAGTTTAATTTTTATAAGATAATTATATATGTGATTATAATCATAATTTAGAATTATGTTTAAAATTATTGTATGATATTGTTTTAAAATTTTAATCATAATTTAGAGTTATGTTTAAAACAATTGTATTATATTGCTTTAAAATTTTTGTCATATGATATTTATAACATTAACACTATTTACGTTCTCATTCCTTCATTCTTTTTGAACTCTCTTTTTCATATTAGGAAAAATTTGTTAACTCAATTCTTTCTTTTTGTAAATAAAAAAAGTTTTCTTTCCCATTTTGAAAAGAAGAGTGTGGGGAAGTAACTACAGAAAAGTATAAGTAGCATTACTTTATTAATTAAGAACTTAACCAGATAGCAAATATGTTATTCACTTTTAAAATAAGTTTCAAATCTTCACCGATTAGTTTAATATCTTTTTTAAAGGGAAATGCTTGCTACAATTAGTGATATTGTGTAAAAATTATTATTTAATTTATACATTATAAAATATAAACATGCTAGATAAAATAAGTATGTTTTAAATAGGGGTAGAACCGCAATGTTTTTCTTACACACACATATATTTTATGCAATTAACCTAGCTCCCGTAAATTATTATATTTGTCCCTCCAAATGTAACTCCAAATTAAATTATCTCTTTGGATTAGGAGAGTGTTAGATGATTAGTGTCATATGTTATAAATTGCATTCTTTTTAACTTTTCCTTCTAAAAAAATTAACACATTAAATTATAAATAGATTGAATTTAAATTTGATATATTGAT
Source organism: Saraca asoca (assembly GCA_026873985.1). Taxonomy (NCBI): domain Eukaryota; kingdom Viridiplantae; phylum Streptophyta; class Magnoliopsida; order Fabales; family Fabaceae; genus Saraca; species Saraca asoca. Next base: position 10,134 of record JANHAO010027010.1, on the reverse strand, counting down.
AGTGTAAAAATTTTTATACTATCAATAAATAGAAAGATGTCATGTTATAAAAAATAATATAAATAATTAAGAATATTTATTAATGATACGAGAGTTTTAATAATTTTTTAATAACACAATAACATGATTTTATTAACAGTAAATTAAATTTAAATCTTAAGATCAAGTAACATGATTTTGCTTTTATCTTATATTGTGAATGCTTCTATTTTTTATTTTAATTTTTTAAAATGCTACATATTTTTACTTTAGTAACATGATTTCATGAGCATTTTGTACAAGGCATGCAAAAAGTTGCAATTTTGAACAAAAATTGAATCACAAATTCTTTTGCATATTTTTCATTAAAGTTGCAAAAATATGAATTGATGTAGGGACATTGTCTATGGAAAATAACTTGGAAAATTGTAAAAAGTTCATACAGAAAAAATGGCTTTTCACATGTGAAACTTAATTGATGTAGAGGCTTTTGTCTTTGGAAAAAGCTTAGAAAGTGATGATGAAATTTTTCTAAGTTTCCAAACAAGAAGTAATGTTTCATTAAAATCATTCAACTACCAATTGTTTGACTAAGGAATAAACTTGCAGATTAAGGGATAAATTTGTAGAAAACGACAGTACTACTAAATTCTACAAACAATTTCAATGTTTCATTTCACAAGTCTGATCCTTTAATTACGTCTTTGTAGTTTCTAGGTGAGGCATTTAGTTTCAGGAAGACTTAGAAGTCAATCCCACAAGGACAAAAGCTGTTGATGAACATACCATATTGGTTTGGATAGAAAAAGCTTTTAATTAATTTTTTATATATATTATGAATGTTTTCAATAAAATATTAAAAGTAAATTAAAGTAACAATAAAATTTGGTTCTGTTGCATCTTTGTGTAAGTTTGTTAGTCTTGCGTGTGACTTGCGTAACACCCTATAAAATCTCTCTCAACCTGGAATTTCAACACCTTCAATGGATCCATTCCATCAAGCTTGGGTTAAATGACTAATCTCAAATTTCTAAATCTATCATCTAACAATTTCACTAGAGAGCTATCCATTACACTTAAGAGGAATGACAAATTTGAGTTATACGAATTTAAGCTTTAATAATTTTAATTAGTCTAACTCCTCCTAATTTGGAGAAGTTGACCAACTTAGGTGACGTTTGGTTGGGAAATTTTCGAGGGTAAGTAACAAAATCAAAAACATAATTCCTTTACTTAATGTTTGGTTCATATGTAATGGAATCTGTTATTGTTACTTGACTTTAACGAATTCATCTCATTTGAAATCCTTCCTTCATCTAAGGTATAAATCTGATTACGTTACCCCTAGAAATAAAAAAGAAAAGAAAAGAAAAATCCCTTTTCTCTTTCCTTCTCTTACCTTACAAAGCTGTTTTCATCATTTATCACTATTGACCATCGCCCACCACTACCCATCAATACCTTTTGTCATTGACCATCGCCCACCGCCACCTACCACCGTTGACCACCACTTATCATTACCTTCCGCCGCTGACCGCCACCTATTGCCATTGACCACCACTTACCACTATTAATTATTACCCACCACTTCCTACTGCTGTTGACCATTACTCACCACCACCTTTTGTTGTTGACTATAACTTACCATCATCTTCTATCGTTGATCATTGCTTACCACTACCATTGACTATTACCTATCATTGATGTCTATTCTTATTAATCATTATTCACTATTACCTATTATTGTTGCTCATTATCTACTACTACCTATTACTATTGGCCACTATCCACTACCACCAACCATGCTTAACTACTATCCACCATCACCTACTACTGTTGACCATTGCCCTCTATCACTTACCGTTATTGATCATTATCTATTATCACCTATCATTGTTGACCACCATCCTCTATTGTTGACCACCACCTTCTATTGTTAATTACCACCTATCATCATCTTTCATCATTGATCACCGCCCATTACCATTACCACCATTAACTATTGTTTACCACCACCTTATGCTATTGACCATCGCCCACTACTACATTTTGTCATTGACCATCACTATCTATCATTATCTATTATCGTTAACTATTATCTATCACTACCTATTATTGTTGGCCACTATCCACTATCATCTACCACCTTTGGTCATCAGCCACTGTCACTTATCACCGTTAACCATCGCCCATCACCACCTACTATTATTGATTATCATTCATTACTACCTATCGTTGTTGACCACCATCCAATGCTATTAACCATTACCCAACCAAATAATAAGGAAGAGAATTATAAACATTACGATTCCATCCCTTCATTAAACCAAATAAATTAAAAAATAATTTTTGCTATTTCTTTTACTTCTCTTTATTTGATTCTATTCCTTTTTTATTTCCATAAATTGAACCAAAAGACCCTTTAATTTACATCATCCTTACTTATAAAAAGATATCTAGGAGCATTCCATCCGAAATTGGATAGCTCAGCAATCTAGAAACTCTAAACCTCTCCCACAACATGTTTAATGGAAACATTCCTATTGACATTGGAAATCTTTGATATGTTAAAACACTTAACCTAAGCCACAATACAATTAGTGGAAAAATACCTTCACAATTACGATTTGAGTAGAAGTGCACTGGTAGAACTTGAAAGAAAAACTGAAATAAATTTCTCATTTAATTTTATGACTATTTATCTTTCAACTGAAATGTATTACTGTCTTTCCCGAGATCCTTTGATTAGTAAGAAGGAAATATACTTTTTCCAAAAAAAAAATTGTTGTTCTTATTAGAGCAATTTTATCTTGTGCCATAGCTGGCAATTATGTAGTGTTTATAAATTAATTGAAATAACAATAAAACTTCGTTTTAAATATAGTAATTTATTAATAAATGAGCCAAGCTATTTATTAGAATTAAATTAAATTTTATAATAATTATTCAAATAAAACATAAAAAATTTATGATCTACCCATTGTTTCAATCCACAAATAATATCAAAGTATGCATTATATATATGCTTGCTTCGAAGATGGACTAAGCACAAGCACTTGATTTATTATCAATTAATTTTATGTTAAAAATATTATCTTAAATTATTTATTGTAGTATACTAATTTATATAATTATTTTTATATATATGTTGGCCTATCAATATCAATATCAGATTTATAAACAATAATAAATCTCAAAGAGTGAACGATTACCTCTCCTTTAGCCAACAAGAGAGAGAGAGAAAAAAAAAACTTTTCTGTAAGTCATAACATAATTAACATTGTCCATCCTGATTTGATAATTTTATTATGATATTTGCTAAATTAACAAGTAAGCAAAGAAAGCCTAAGAATTCATTTATCAGTGCCGTGAACCAAATGAAGCTATTAGTAGCTACTTTGTATTAGCATAAATAAATAAACTTAGTTAGTTATTAAGTCAGTATTTTTGTTATGTAGAGTATTCTAGAGAAGGGTTAGTTACTGAATCCTTCTATATATGTACACAACTCACATTTCTATTTTTGTGTAATGAGAATGACTTCTCTTATTCTCTCTGTTTACCAATTGTAATATGGTACTAGAGCATTTTCCCTTTCGTTGCTTCTCTAGTTTTCTTTGATTTTTTTAACCATGGCTCGTGGAGGTCAAAACGATTCCAATCCGATTTCTTCTTCAATGAATAACATCCATAGCCCCTTCTTTCTTCATAGTGGCGATCATCCTAGCCTAGCTCTTGTTTCTCATATTTTGACTAGCCCGAATTATAACACTTGGCACAGAGCTATGGCCATGGCCCTTAATGCTAAGAATAAACTTGGATTCGTGGATGGAACTCTTCAGCAACCATATGCAGAGGATCCTACTGCCAGTATTTGGTCCCGATGCAATAGCATGGTCACTTTTTAGCCTCTCAATGCCATATCGAAGGAGATAGCCGATAGTCTTCTCTACATTGACACTACATAAGTTGTGTGGTCAGATTTGCAAGATCGATTTCACCAGAGCAATGCATTGCAAATTTTCTAGCTCAAGCAACATCTTAACAATCTCAATCAAGGATCTTTGGATATCAATACCTATTGTACTCTGTTGAAAATTTTATGGGACAAATTGAAGAATTTCCAACCAATCCCTGTCTATCAATATGGCAATATGAAGGCATGGATGAATTATCAGCAGTAAGAATATGTGATGCAGTTTTTGTTGGGTTTGAATGAGTCTTACGCAGGAATTTGAGGTCAGATTTTGATGAATGATCCTCTGCCTCCAGTCTCAAAAGTGTTCAATCTTGTTGTTCAAGAAGAACAACAGCGATCGGTCAGGCCTGGAGCTCCATCAGCAACTGATTTCTTAGCTTTCCATACCTCCTCTTCAACTCCTCTTCCGACACCAGGGACAGTTGCCATATCCTTATCTCAAAGATAGACTAAAAAGAGAACATCCAAAATGCTCACATTATGGACTCACTGGGCATATAGTGGACTAGTGCTATAAGCTCCATGGGTACCCAATAGGATACAAGCCTAAATCCAAAGGTTCACAGGCTCAAACATAGTAGAGCTTTCATCAATCCATAATGCCAACATGTGTTGATTCTCTAAAACAACAACAATCATCTTCCATAATAGCGGCAACCATGACACCTACACCTACACTTGGAGCATTGTGCATCGAGCAAATGCAACAACTCATTGCCTACCTGAGCACAAAACTTCACACTCATACACACGATACTACTGAGATGCAATACCCCGAGTCCATCAATCTCTAATTTCTATGGTAAATTTGATCATTCTCCCTCTCCTAGTTATCCCTTTGTTTCCCAAAATGCCTGGATAATTAATACAAGAGCTACGCACCATGTTTGCTATAATATCTCTCTTTTTTCTACATCTACTACCATTAAACATATCATAGTCACTTTACCGAATGGGAACATGGTTGCTATTGATTGAATTGGTACTATGCAATTGTCACCCTCATTAGTGTTGCATAATGCTTTATTTGTCCTAGTGTTTTCTTTCAATTTGCTCAGTGTCAGTGCTTTCACCTCTAGTCACCATTATCATGCTAACTTCCTTTCTAATTCATGTGTCATTCAAGACCTGAATCAGGGCTCGATGATTAGGAAGGGTAGACATCAAGGCAACCTTTATTTTCTTGAATTAGGAACTCCCACTTGTAATCTTTGTTTTTCATGTTCTGTAATGCCAAAGAATACAATTTGGCACTATAGATTAGGTCATCCATCTCCTGTAAAACTTCAAATTTTACATAATAAAATATAGATTTTAGCATCTTCAATTCCTCTATCTACTCATTGTAAAATATGTCATTTAGCAAAACAAAGACGTCTTCCATTTATTTCTCACAACAACATGTCACCTAAGCCTTTTGACTCGATTCATATAGATGTTTGGGGTCCATTTCATGTTCAAACACCTACTGGACAAAAATATTTCCTTACAATCATAGATGATTGTAGCCATGCCACATGGGTCTACCTCATGTGTACCAAAGATGAGGTGCTCACAATTTTTCCATCCTTTTATAATTTTGTAGTTAACCAGTACAACACAACCATTAAGTTTGTAAGATCTGATAATGCACCTAAATCAGCCTTCATAAATTTCTTTTGTTCAAAAGGAATACATTTTTATCATTCATGTATTGACACACTTGAGTAAAACTCTATGGTTGAGCATAAGTATTAACACATTCTTAATGTTGCTCGTGCTCTACTCTTTCAATCTTCAGTTCCATTATGCTATTGGGTGGATTGTGTTCTAACAGCTGTATACTTAATTAATTGAACCCTATCTCCATTACTCTCAAATAAAACACCATTTGAACTTTTAAATAATAAGGAACCAAATTATGCTCATCTCTATGTTTTTAGGTGCTTATGTTATGCTTCAACATCTCTACAAAATTACACAAAATTCTCTCCTTGTGCTCAAACTTTTGTGTTATTAGGATATCCCTCTGGTTACAAAGGATATAAGCTACTTGATTTAGAAAGCAACAGAACATACATATCTCATCATGTCATATTCCATGAGTCTATTTTTCCATTTGCTAACTCACAGTCCAATTCTGATCATCATGACTTCTTTTCCAATCGTGTTCTGCCTACACTTGTTTCACCTTCACTTGAGACTTCACCTACCCAAATCTCTACCACCTCCTAATAGGCCACATCAGATTAGTAAGCTACCATCTTATTTATCTGACTATCATTGCTATTTAGCTACAACTTCATCTCCTAGTCCTGCTACCATGACTTCATCTTCTACAATTCATTCAATTTCTAGCTACCTTAGTTACCATAAACTATCTCCACGTTTTTGTAAATTCATCCTAGCTATGTCAGCCCATACTAAACCCACATCCTACTCACAAGCTGTTCTTTATTTGGAGTGGTGTGATGCCATGAATGTTGAGTTACAAGCTTTAGAAAGCAACAAAACTTAGTCTATTATGTCTCTTCCCCAAGGAAAACACCCGATGGGCTGTAAATGGGTGTACAAAATCAAGTTTTTGCCTGATGGCTTGGTTAAAAGATATAAAGCCTGCCTTGTAGCAAAGGGCTACACACAACAACAAGGTATAGATTTTTTTGATACTTTCTCCCCTATTGCTAAAGTTGTTATTGTTGAACTTATGCTATCTCTAGCTACTATATATGGATGGTCATTGAGTCAACTTGATGACACAAATGCTTTTCTCCATGGGGATCTATCTGAAGAAGTATATATGACATTACCTCCTAGGTACCCTTATGGTAAGGGGGAGTTATCACCTCCTAATGTTGTTTGTAGACTTCACAAGTCAATTTATGGTCTCAAACAAGCATCTAGGCAATGGTTTCATAAATTTTTCAGTGTTTTTCTCTTAGAAGGATTTAAACAGTCTAGTCATGATCATAATCTTTTCATTAAATCTTATGGTCATGTTTTCTTGGCTCTCTTTGTATATGTTGATGACATAATTGTAGCCAGTAACAATCAAGAAGCTATACATATGTTGAAAGTCGCACTCAACAAGCATTTCAAAATGAAGGATTTAGGCCCTCTTAAATATTTTTTGGACTTGGAAGTTGCTAGGTCAGTTGCTAGTATTTCTCTTTGTCAAAGAAAATATGCACTAGAATTATTATATGATGCAGGTTATTTAGGCTGCAAACCAGCCTCTATTCCTATGGAAACCAATTTAAGGCTTTCACAATCTGATGGTGATCTTCTCACTAATCCAACCAACTATTGAAGATTGGTAGGCAAACTTGTTTATCACACCATCACTAGGCCTAATCTAAGCTACTCTATGAATCTCCACAGTTAGTACCTAGCTGCCCCCCGCACCTCTTATTTACATGCATTTACATGCAGCCATGTGTGTCCTTTAGTACATAAAAGAGACTCTTAGCCAGGGATTGTTTTTTCCTTCAATTCAACACTCCAGCTTAAAGCCTTTTCAGATGTAGATTGGGGGGCTTGCCCTCATACAAGAAGATCTATCACTAGATTCTACATTTTCCTTGGTTCCTCCCTCATCTCCTAGAAATCCAAGAAGCAACAAGTGGTTTCCCACTCCTCTGCAGAAGTGGAATATCGTTCTATGGCTAACACCACCTGTGAGATTGTATGGTTACTTAGATTACTTAGAGATTACATGTTCTGCATTATGGTCCAGCTTTGTTATATTGTGATAATCAAGCTACCCTGCAAAATGCTGTCAATTTGATCTTTCATGAACGCACTAAGCACATCGAGATCAATTGCCACTTTGTGCAAGAAAGAATTCAAGCAGGAACTTTGACAACTATGCATGTCTCAACTCACAATCAACTTGCAGACTTGTTTAAAAAGGCCTTTCATCCAACTTGATTTCAGATTCTTCTCAGCAAGATGGGAATACATAATCTGTATTCTCCATCTTGAAGGGGAGCATTAGCATAAATAAATAAACTTAGTTATTAAGTCAGTATTTTTATTATGTAGAATATTCTAGACAAGGGTTAGTTACTAAATCCTTTTATACATGTACACAACTCACATTTCTATTTTTATGTAATGAGAATGACTTCTCTTATTCTTTCTGTTTACCAATTGTAATACTTTAGTTTGTAAGTTTTAAGTGTTCATTTTTGCATCTTATTGCTAGAATTTATGCTAACTCAATATGCAATCTAATGGAATTTTATTTTCAAATTAATGTATATTGTATTAGGGAAATTTTAACAATTAGAATATTTATTTTATAAAGATATTAGAAAATCAGTCACAATTGCTCCGAACTTATAATTTTTTATTTATTTTTGAAAGGTTTAATAACACTTTCTTTCTCCTCTAATGTCACGGTTTCTAGATTTTAGACCAAATGTCATCACTTTTTTAATTTATTATTTTTATCTTTAAAAGATATTTATTTTCTCAATTTCATCATTTAAAGATTAATTTTCTAATTTTTTTTTATCTAATGTCTAAATTTGAGTCAATTGAATCATATTATTACTTAACTCATTAAATTAATAATTAAAAGATTAACACGACTTGATAGAATTGTCACTATACTATCAAAAGATGACATAATAAATAAATAAATTTTATATGAAACAGTAGAAATTTACCTTGTTTTTGTCTTTTCTTTTATATTCCAGGCCTACATGGTGTTGACCAACGTTATCCAAATGTTAGTTAAATTGCAAATCAGAAGACGGACTTATAATTTGTGAATTGACTCTAATTAAGAAATGGTAATATTTACTATTCAACATAAAAATATCATATTTTTTTATTATAAATAATAAAATGTTACATGGTGATAAAAAAAACTATAACTGTAAACAAAGAAAAACACTTTTTTTGGTATCCCTTGCAAAATGTGATATTAATTTCATGAAATAAAATAAATATATTCTTACAAAATTATATCACAAATAAAAAAATATATTTTACAAAATTATTATTTAATATATACAATATAAAATATAAATATATGACACAAAATAAGTGTATTTTAAATAGGGTTGGGACCGCAATGTTGTTTTACACATTTGTATATTTTATGCAATCGACCTCCATTACATTATTATATCTTGGTCCCTCCAAATGTAACTCAAAATTAAATAATTTCTTTGAATTGGAAGAGTACTAGACAATTAGTTTCCTATGTTGTAAATTGTTTTTTTTTTTATTTTCCTTGTCAAAAAGTCACCACATTAAACTACAAACAGATTAAGTTTAAATTTAATTTATTATTATTGAAAAAATTTTTACGCTATCAATCAATAAAATAGAAAAATCCCATATTATTTTTTGATAAATAGATGAATTAATTATGGATCTAGCTAGGTCAACGAGTTTGAGATCTATTGTAATCTTACTTATTGTAGGTATTTTAATTATTGTGTCAAGCCATTTAAAAATTTATAATCTTCAATTATTATATCAAGTCATTTAAAAATTTATAAATGTATATTAAATTAGATTTATCACATATTTTGAAACTTCGCCGTGCCTGGCACGAGATTATCAATTGTTATACAGGACACGAGTTCTATTGTATTGTGAAATTCTCTTACTTTCATCTTTCCTTTTCTATTCTGACTTCAAGCAATTTCTTGCGCATTGGGCTTGAGGTTCTATTGTAAGGACAGGTAATCCATATAAAACATCTTTTGTTTAACTCTTATCACACAAACATTTAATTGCTCCATGAATTTTAATTAAAATTTGCCCTTTTGAATTATCAATTCAAATAAAATTATCAGTTAAAAAATTAAAAAAAAGAAAAGAAAAGAAGAGAAATTGACATGTCAAGCCATAAATTTGAAGAGCCATACAAATTTGTTACTTAGAACTTGCAGGAAATGGTAGAGCATTATTCACTTTTAAAATCAATTTCAAGCCCTATCTCACAAGTCTAGTTCTTTTACAAGGTAAAAATATTTAATTATTTTGTCTTTTTTATAGTAATTTCTTTTCATATGTCTCAAAAAAATATATTATATTAAACTATTAAAAACATAAAGATTTTATTCGGAAACTAATAATTTGAGGGTTTCAACTAGACTTAGGAGTCAATCTTGCAAAAGGATTATAGCAATGAGGGTTTATTTGCAAATTGATTAATTGAAATGTATCATGTATTG
>JANHAO010027009.1:0-10959 GCA_026873985.1 Saraca asoca | reverse complement strand
AACATTTTTTCAGCTGACATGACATAATAAAGTACAAAAAAAAGGAGTTAAGCAACCCAGTGGAGTTGCACCACTGGAGATGCTCACTTTCACCAATGTAGTTTTATTTTTGTTTTGAACTCAAGACAAATAAATAATCTTTTAGATAATGACACCAAATCTCTCAAGTCCACCTTTCCACAAAACTATCCTTCTTGTTATTACTTGAGACTGTCTGTGATATATCCGCGCTTGTCCCCAGATCTGAGGTTGAATATCTATTTAGATGAGTAGTTTCTAGGTTTTCATAGATTGAAATGAATTTAGAAGTTAGCAATGATCTTCTGAATTGCCAGTTAGTCTAGAAGGTTGAAATGTCAAAAAGCATGCAATGGATAATATATATCACGCTTGCTATATAGGGCAGTTGGATGAAGTTGAAGAACATCAAGCAGCCGTTTCTATGGTCTGCAGTTGCTCAAAATCTGAAACGATCGGCCCTATTAGGCAGAAGTCAAGAAATAGCTAGAGACCACAATTTTTCAACACTATACTTCATACAAAATCATGGTAGTAATTAATAATCCAGCTGCATCAGCATGCAAGATAATATTTTCTTCTTCCTTCAGAGGCTAGCTCTCTAGTTATTCAAGCAATATATTCAACTGTGTCAGAGTAATTTATTGATGAACTGCTAGTTGATATGTATGGAGAAGCTGGGACCTAAAATCTATACGAGATAATGATTCCCCTTCTGGAAAATTCTCAGGATTGGGGTGTCCAGCTTACTCAATTATCACAACAAATTTCAAATCAGATTTTATATCTTTTAAAATTTTCAAATTATCCATTTGTTTAAATGTAATTTATGCTACTTTAATTTATGTGTTTAGTCAAAATTTACTTATTTATGCTACCTTAATCAAATAATTTATGGTATCTAATTAATTGATTAATTACCTACATAATAATTATTATTATTATTATTATTATTATTCAAAAATAAATTGACATATCAGTTAAAAACAAATTATTTAAGAGAAATTCATAATGTTTAATAGCCATCTATCTGAAAAAGAGGCAATCTAACAGTTTGTTATATTTGATAAATCAATTATTTTCTACCTAATCCGAACTTGTCCATCCCAGTTCTGAAACCAATCAGCTAAATGTTGTTTCAGTTGCCAAAATGTGATGGAGAACTAATTGTGTATGGCATGTAAAAGAAAATTGGATACAAAAATAGAATTCAACCGAACAATAAAGATCAGTGGAATGATTCATATATGCACTCCTGTTTACCAGTCAAAGTGCATTTTTTTCTTAGTAGAAAGTAACATTTTGTTTGTTTTGTATCATAGGCATTCAAAGTGTTTGGTGTGGACTTTCTGTCTCCACCATCCAATCCAATAAGCCAGTTTCTTTGAATTGCTGATTTGAACAAGTTTCAACTTTCACTTCTAAGTTCTTCCTGAGGCTTCAAGTCAAGACAATTAATATTTTGAGTGTGGAGATTCCAGTTTTCCCCATGTTAGGAAGAGACTCTTGGCTTCAAATTACTAAATTTGCAATGACAGATCACCCTTAGTATGTAAGAACATAGCAAGTCTAAATAATTGCTCATTTCACTTAAGGATTTACATTAAATTATCTTATTCAATTTTATTTTGAAAAAAAAAAAAAAGAGTTTAGCTGATTTTATCCAAACTCAAAAGTGTTACAATAAAATTTTATGTAGTGTGTACAATAAAAAACTATATGATATAAAAAAAAATTACCTATGTAATCTTATTTGAACCTAAATAGGGTTTATTTAAAATAGAAATACGAAGAAATATATTTTCTTGCGCTGCTTTTCTAGACTCAAACAATTTAGGTAAATAATCTGCAACTCAAGTTCAACTTGTTTGGTTTCGACTCAACGACTCGAAATGTCTCAACTTTTTTAAAACAGATCAAGTTAATTAGCAATTATTATACTATTTTGAAAAATTTTATACTATTTTGAAAACCCAAGGAGTCAACCATATAAATATGAAAAATACAGGATTTTCAATCCTAGAAGGAAAAGGAGGAAAACAAATGATTTCGAGTAACCAGAATTTCATACTCAAGTGTTAACCCAAATGTTTGGTACTTTGGGTCTTTTAATCAAAATGCATCAATCCACGATATTATCAGGTCAAAGAGCAGAGATTTGAGGTGGGGGGGGGGGGGTACTCAAGATGAATTTGCGTGTTATTTCCTTGAACCGTTCTTGAGCAATCATTCATAATCTTCAATTACTCACCACAAAGAACGTATTTGAGCTCATCTCACTTACCCTAGCTAACTATTGATGTCTTCATTAAGGGGTAAGATCTTCAACACCCCATCAACCAACTCAAGGGATGCTGCACCAGCAGCTAGAATATGAACCCACACCAAGAAAGCCACGGTAGATGAAGCGAAGCATTTCAGTTTTTTTACTGCTCACCAGTGAGGTGTAGAAAACAAACAGAAACAACAGAATGGCAAGGAATGAATAAAAATAGCGATCATTCCATGTAACTTTCCTAAATATGGATAAATGAGTCTCAATACTAATATCTTCCACGACTAAATTCATAACTGAAAAGAATTGCAAAAATTCAGGAAAAAAAACAAATTGCCTTCTACAACTGGAAACTTAACATCCAAAGATCCTCCCTCCCAGGAAATAATGAGGTTACTATCTCCACAATCAGCAATGCAAATCCTTTTGCTGGACCAAGTTTGTCCGCATTAAAAATGAATTGCTTAAGGGTGATTAATTAAAAAATGCCTGTACAAGGAAGGCAAAAACAATCGGACGATGATTTGTCGCTTTATAATCATAAGCTTGCAAATATTTCAATCTTGTCTAACAGATCTCTCCACCTTTAATGCCACAGCTTACTACAGAATCCATTTCTTGGTCTCTTGTTGGAAATAATATCAGAGAAGGAGTCAACCAGTTGGCCAGCCAAACTGCTTGGATCATCAATCAGTGTTTGAATGAACGTATTAACCACCCTTCGTTGTTGCTCAGTTGACCTCAAACTAAACCATGTTAACAATTTCAACCTAAATTCCTGTTTGATGTGACCCTCACATTCTAGCCAACGAATTACCTTCACACAATACTCAAAGTTCTCATCCAAGGAACAAGAAGCATCAGATAAGTTTAAAGGAGAGCCATTTATCAAAGTGCTGTCACAATCATGTGTCTCTTCATTTGTGCTTGCTGCCCTTTTTCTATATATATCCACGCGAGAATCAACAGCTGCCACTTCTCCAGTAAGTACACGGGTCCAAGTTAGGGAGTCACCACTACCATGCGATCCCGCTAAATTATCTTTCTCCAAATCATGGGAAGCAGCGTCATCATCTGCCTCAACAGCCTGCTGCAAAGTACAACAACCATTGTCTTCATCTCTAGAAGACTCAAAAAGAGGTGTCACTTCTTCATTCAGATCAGGAACTGTGGCAACATTTAAATCAAGGTCGTGTAAAACAGTAGGCAACCGCTCTTCTTCCCGGGTTTCAGGCTTGATCATTTTGCTTCCTCCGCAGCATTGTTTCATATTAGCACAGCAGAACCCCTCAAAGCAACCTTGTTCTTGAGCCCAAGCAAGATGCAAGACTTTTCCAAGGTCACGAACCTTAAATCCCGACTCAGCATTTGTGGGATTAGGCTCCACTTTAGAGCCAGAAGAACAGCCTCCAGTTTGACAGTTCTCTTTTTTATGATTTAAAGCATCAGATGGAGAAGGATTCTTTTTTATTATCTCAACACTCTTGGTGAAACATTTAGCCTCAGAATGACCATGGTCACCACCATCTGTATAAGATATGATCCGAAAGGTATATTCTGTGCAGGGCTGAAGATTGGATATCAGAATCCTTCTCTGAGATCTTGGAAACTCACAAACAGGATCTTCTAAATGCGATTCCTCCCTACTCTTATAATACCAGAGCCTGTAGCCCTTGATCTCCTCAGAAGATACATTTGACATGTCAATCAATATGATTGTAACCGAGGAAGATGTGACTTCTTCAAAAACAAACTTGCAGGCCGCAGGAAGTGAACCCTCTGCGAGTTAAACAAAACATCACATAACAAATAAATGAAATGAAACTTGTTTGAATAGCAACCAGAAGAATAAAGAAACCAAAACGTAATACTTCCAACCTCCAGAATCTGGATCAGCATTGGAAGCAGTTGCCAACCACTCATCAGCTTTCTCAATTGCAAGCGAGCAGAGTTTTTGCACATCGCCAGCAATAGAAAGTCGGCTGACAATGCCACGTGCCATCTTGGCAGAAACTCCATTCACTGGTCCAACTTCTGTCTCCAGTTTAGCTTTTGCATCTTGTACAATTTCATGCAGATCTTTGAACCTCAAAGTTCCATCCAGGAGCCGGTAGCTCAAATATATCCTATAACAGAGTATATCTACACGGCGGGCATCTTTTGCTATACTTAGCTGCTTCTTCCAGCATCTGCCATTTATAAACAAGAGCCACCAATGTTTCAATGTGTGAATAAGTATTTAGTCACCAAACTTATGACAAAAAAGGTGAAATCAATTATCCATCTTAATTTCCTGTTAAATTGACATATCAAAGGAACTGAGCAAGGGAAAAACAAAATTCATTTCTTAGGAGAAAGACAAGTTAAACATAGAAAAGACTGCAGGAGCAGTAAGCCTGTTTTAGTATTGCAGACGTGTGCAATTCTGTCAGAGTAAAAAGGGGGTGTCTTGAGCACAAACATTAATAGTATAGAGATTGAATGGGCAAAAAGGGTCAGCCAAGGACATGTCATTCACAACTCAGCAGGTGAACAAATTACTTACCCAAGTATTCCAGTAACTTTTCCGCATGATGCACAGCAATAACTACCATCTAGTTGCATCAGTTGTCCATGATCAACAACTCCCACTTTTTCATGCTGAAGTGCACACTCAATATGACAAGATAACCCACAGGAGTCCCCTTGACCAGATTCAGAGGAGCATACCAACCAAAGACTAGGATCCTTGTTATCATCAAAATGGTGACAGATACAGCAGGAACATCTTTTACAAAATGTGTCATCTATAGATAAAACAGCTCTACAAGCGGAATTTTTACATATCCAAGAGTCTGCGTGTCCAAAATCAGATGGTTGGTCAGGGGCAGGCATAATTCGGGTGGGGTTTTCGCCCTTTCTATGTTGCTTCCTAGAGGGCTGGTTGCTGAGACTAGAACCTTTTTTTGCATCCTGTTTCTTGATTATCTTACTAGCTGACTTAGGCTCTGTCATCCTGGTCTTTAACAAGGTGTGTTTTATGTCTTTATCAAAACACGTCTGAAGAAGTTCCCTTTTTGGACCAGATTTCAAGAATTCCTGAAGGAGTTCTGGGCTTCTTGAAGCATCATCTAAATGACCATTTTTCTCCGGAGAGCTTTGCACACTAGAAGATAAGCTTTGAACACCAGAAACTGAATATCAATAACATACCAAATGCTAAAGTAAGTCTCTGGTCAAAATAGAAAAATGACTCAATTAAAACAATAAAACCAAGACTCAGACACACAAGTAGATCAACTTAAGTGAAACAGCAAAGAAAGCAGATTACTTCTAAAAAAGCCATTGTCAGCAACAATGTCAAAGACAACCTGTTTTTAAATTTAAACAGCTTGTAAAATTTCCAGACATCATTGTTGAAATCACAAACATTTAACGAAACAGAAGTATCCACGATGAATGCGAATTAGTTTTGAATTTACAAGATGAATATTAGTTTCCATAGTCATACACAAGATTTGCCAAGGAAAAGGCCCAAAAAACATGCCTTGAATTAATTGCAATAATACAACAACAAAACCCACCTAGCCTTAGCCCATTTGATGGGTTCAATTGCATAATAACATCCACCTAGTTGAATTGCACAAATCCTAATCAAAATGTCTAGATTATAACATCACCCTACAATAAAGGTATACGAGTCACAAAATCATATTGGCTTGGTTAGAGTCATACACAAAACACTCTTCTTTAAAATCATGACAAATAATATAAGATTAAATCCTCTTACTTGGAGAAACTAATTCACATCCAGGGAAGTGGGGATTGGCATGGCAGGAAACAAACACATGTACAGGGGTTCCATAATAATTCAAAATATGCCATGAGAAAAGACAGAAGAAAAGTTATTAAATATTGAGAAAATTTGAAATCAGGAAGTTGATACCTCAGTCATAAACACTGTACCAGACTGTTGTAGCGACTCTAGAGGAGACACCAAGGCCAAGGAGGATCTGCTATGGTTTGAAAGAAAGTTCGGTATATATAATATCTTTACAGAAAATATCCAAAACCATCTTAAATGGATGAGTGAATTATGGGTAAAACACTAAATACAAATTACTGAGTCTATAAGAAAAATCTGAAACGAATAATCTAATTTATTATCCAGGTGTTGAAATTGCCAAATCACCTAATTTGCAATGAGCCTAGTCCAGTCCTGAACCACTATCATGGCAAGACAATTAATACATATATATTGGCAGCCTGGAAGGTGACGTATCTCCATTTTATTTCATATATAGTCCAATTCATATTAATCTATAATTGTAAAGTAAATAGATATTATTGTGATATACAGAACTTCTCTTAACTGTAATATATAGGCTCAAAGACGTCAACTCAAAAGAAGACAATCTGATCCACAGAATTCTTAAAAAAAAAAATTACATTCTTTAAGTAGTATACATTAATGTCCTACCCCAAAAAGAAGAAAAAGAAAAAAGCACACATTAATGTATTTATATGTTTGATACAATGAAGAAGAAAAATCATTGAGATGCCAGAAATAATATTTTTCACTAGTTAAAGAAAAACTGGAAATTTGAACAAGCTAGCACTAGCATCACATCAACAAACAAATATTCATATGGAATCATATATTTTTAAAGAAGATGTACCTAACATATAAGTCCAAAATATATCCTACCAACAAAATTGCCAGATAGTTTTTGTCCAGATTTAACCGGCTTTAATGCAGTAATTGTTACAAAATATTTGAATATGGAAACTCTAATACCACGTATATTTTGCTTCATTTTCCTAATGGATGTCATATATCATGTAGGTTTCACAAAGTTAAACACTTCCCTATAACCAAAATTCCAGTTGATAAAAGCAATAGCAGCAACAGGAAGACATTCAGACATAACCACTGCATTACTGTATTGTAGCACATGATTACCAGATAGTTCATCACATGGCAGAACAAATTTTACCTATCAACCTACAAAAGGTAAAAGATTTGCCAATAAAGTAGGCACCTAAACGACCATCGTCTTAGAAGAATGAAATTTTAAAATCCAAGGGGTAGTAAGCGCTAGATATTTTCATCTAACATAGAGACCCAAGGCAACAAATCATGATGAAATAAATACCATGGTCATATTTGGAATAAAAAGCCTTCTAAACCAGTTTCTGACATTCCCTGATTCATTCAACACAGTGGAAACAAACTATTCATACAAAAATATCCTTTACAATAAATTAGAGAAGAATCAAACAATAGGACTATAAGAGATGCTTCAAGTTGTCACTTTATCTTTCTATAAACCATATTTTAGTTATATTCTAAACCATACCACACTATGTAATCAGATCAACATATCATGCCCACTATTGCTGACACTGAGCATTAAAGATATAACGAAAAGGAAACAAACAGTTAGTATTTAAGAAAGAGCAAACTCGGGAAGAAGACCAATGCCATACCTTTAGCATGAAATTTTTCATCTAAGTCCATTTCTAAATGGTAAATCCGATTGATGGTCCTTGTCTGACGACCTCTTTTGAATTGCTGCTCTTAACCCTTCAACAAACAAAAAGTTTTGATTTTTCATAGCTGTAGTGGTGAGTCATCTACTTGAATGCCACAATGTGGCTCATGAACATAACATAACGAGCCAAGCAATGTATGAAAGTATAATGCAGGGCAGCAAAACATCGCAAATAACTCCAAATATAAATCAGAATCCACATTAGTAATATTTCCTTCTTGTTTTCATATAACTCAATTTCTTATGCACAAGATTAGAACTTACAAAAAAAAAAATAGTAATATAAAATCTCCCCACGAGACTCAAAGGGAACAAATATTTAAGCTTACTTTTTCAATACTGCATAAAAACTTTCTAAAACAGAAAACAACCAAATATAAAGAAATATACAACAGACTCAACTTAAAGAGACAATTAGAAACATACATAGGCACGCACATGAACATTAGCAGTTCTTCCAATATGCATTGTGTGCTTTGTCAAGGAATAAACCAAGCGTGCCTTATGAAAACAAAAATAATTGCAATATATGAATATAAATGAAGCAAAGCACATATTTTTACGAAATTAAGGTATAGAAACGAACATAATTCGAAGATAGAAAAGAAGACCCAAACAAAACAAAGCGAACACAAACAAAAACGGATCTTCAGAGATGAAGGGACGAAAATACGCAGAAGGAGAAGTAATTATCACAGAAACTAGGAGAGCGTTGGAGAGAATCCGCGAGAATTACCTCGTGAAAATGGTGAAGAATCAAGGGTTTTTGCGCAGAAATTTTGCTCCGAATTGGAGCATGAATCCAAAAAGAAACTTCTTCGTTGTTAGTTGGTTTAAGAGATGGGAACTTGTACGAGTTGTTCACGTTTAAGAGCGTCAGAGTAGGTAGAAACCTCACGCGCAGTTGTAGCGCGTGAAATGAAATGCTAGTTTGGAAGTAGGGTTTGGTTCTCAGGCACAAGGATCCGCAAATCACAGCTCTGATGCCTCTCTCTCTGGTATTTACTGATCGCCCAGGTTATAAAATATTCGAAAAGACATAAGTACCCCAAAAAAGTATTCTGATCTTTTATTAGAGAACCAAGTAAGAACAGGTAAATTTGTCTGCAAATGACTGGTACGGCGGCCGGCGGCGGATACCATCCTTGCTAGTACTTTGGTTTGTTCAAGAATGAGGAGCCGATTCTTACAAAGCAGGAGTGAGAAAAGACAATGGAAAGACTATTTTGTTTATATACACTAGCCAAATAACTGTTAGATGGTCCTTCAAGATAGGGGTAATTATGTCCGTGTGAAAATTCAGTGCACAGGTTTGGGGGGAGGGAAGGAATGCACAGTGAAATAATAGCCCTGCAGAAAAAGTACGTAAAGCAGTGATTCCTAATGTCACTGGTACGTGTCTTCACTCTGGCACTTGGGCGCGTGAGAGTAGCATTATCCGAAAATTGTATATCTATTTTGTATTTTCATTATATTTCGTTGAACCAAAAAAGCGAAAAACGTTTTAAGTCAATGTCAAATTGCCAATACATAATAATGTATGTAATTTTTTCTTGTGTTTGCATGTGTAGTCTCTATTCCGTACATACTTATGTGAAATGTGTTTACAATTCTTACTAGATAAAAGTTATATATTTTTATCAATTTTATAATAAATTTTCAGAAAATATAAAATTTTGCTTTTTTTAGAGTGATTTGTTTTATGTTTATTTTATAAAAAAAAATGTGAAACATATTTGTATGAACTTTTTTTCTTGTTAGTAGTTTCTGTATAAATTTAAATTAAACTTATAAATATTCTGTATATTTGAGTAAAAATATTTTAAGCTCATATTTAATCATTTAAATTAATGAATCGTCTATCTTAAATTTAAATTCAAAAAAAAATATCTCTCCAAAAATTAAAACTCTAAATACATCATGTCAATATGAATAAATAGATGCTTAAGAAATAGATTAATTTCCACTGAGGAAAATGTCAACTGAAACTATTAAAATAATAATGAATGCAAAATTTATATTTAGAAAATGATTGGTAAATAAGTGTGAGTGAGAGGGGATGAATGTGGTCTCATACAATGTAGAATGAAGTTAATGGTTGAATTTTAATTATTGAGATATAATTAGGTTCATATGAATTTCATGGATCGTGAGTTGAAAACGTAGAGAAAAAAGAGTGAGTCAAAGTTTTAAAGGTGCATGTTAAGCATGAGTGAGCCTTTTTTTCTCATGACTCATTCACACTTTGATTTCTGGTGACTAGTTACGGCACAGCAAGCCGCCCCGCCGCCTGGAATCGTTGTTGGAAGGTTTATGAATTTTTGAAGAATAAATCCAAAATCTCATTCATACACTCATTTTTTTTTGTTCACATTCCTACATATACACTTGAAAACAAGAATTTTAGATCACAGAAAAAGAGTAGATAAAGAGTAAATACAAAGACTTGAGAGTAAAACTCACTGATCATAGTGCTATATTTTATTTACTGCAGTTCAAACATAAATAAATGAATGAAGTATACGTACATGTAAACATTAAAGATTTTTATATAATACGTTAAATTTTATTAATTCTCAATTCTCTTTTTTGGGACTTTAGCTTCATTTATTTTTTAAAACATCATTTTGATTGGCATAGAAAAATAAATTTATTAATTCTTAATTCTTTAATTTTATGAGATTTTAGATTTGTTTATTTATTAAGGGATCATTTGATTAATATAAAAAGTAAATTTTTACGAAAAATTGAATTTTTCATGAAGCAATTTTTTATAAATTTTTTAAAAAATATTTAAAATTATTTAGTTAATAATAAAAATTAACAATTCAAACAGAAAGTTCTTCTTACACAATAAAAGATAACTAAACAACTTTCCACATTTTATAGAGTAGAATTTTCCCAAAAAACCCCACTTCCTTTGTTTTGTTAATCAATGATTAATCAAACAACACACAAATCTACTATTTTTTATATAATTTTCGTTAACCAAACCATCTCGTAAAAAACAATTTGTACCTTCTTCTATGTTGGGAAACTGTTGGGTGAATTATAGTACCAAGCAGATTCACAACTAAAGTAAAATTGAGAAGAATGAAGATAAACTGGACACAAATATTTTACGTGGAAAAC
>JANHAO010027008.1:0-10948 GCA_026873985.1 Saraca asoca | reverse complement strand
TATAATATCAAATATTTAATATTAAATTATATAAAATTATATATTTAATATAAAATTATATCAAATATATAAAATTATATATATTTAAAATAATATATATTAAATATATTAAATAATTTTATATTTAATATAATCAAATATATAATTATTTAATAAAAATTATTTAATATATTTAATAAAAAATAATTTTATTAAAATAAAATAATTATTAGAGTAAAAGGAGAGATTTTTTTTTTCTGATTCAGCCAGGTAAGAGAATGAGAATACCTAATAGGGGTAATGGTTTTAAATGGGGGTAATGAATTAAAGCAGGCAAGGATATCAGATTTCCTCACAAGTGAATCAAACAAGATTTCATGAAATCAATTTTCTGATTCCATTACCAGGTCCTAAAATCCTCCAACTAAACGGAACCTTATACACTTTAATCATAAAACATGTCATTACTTTTATCCAGCAAGGATAATCTAATTATAATTTTTAATGTCTTAAAAATTAAAAAGTACAATTTCTAATTATGGATTCCACAAAATTAATATAAAGATAACAAAATTGATAATTGATTTTTTTATTAGATAATAATAAGAATATATATTATGGTTAAAGTATACAAGAATTTTTCTAGCCACACCATTGTTTTAAATAACTTTTTTTTTTTACATTTTTAATGATAAAGTGACATCCAATTATTTGGAGATTTTTTTTTATGTCTTGATTCAAATACTTATATGTTTTAAGTGATTTGTCAATTTTTTTTTCTTTTTTTTTGGTTATTATTTACCAATGAAACAACATTGCTCACGGTATCACTTAGTTGTAGCTCTTAACCAACAGCCTCCCTCCTTCAAACCTCCTATAAACACCCCTTGGAGGTTACCATTATTTCTTATTTTATCATGATTATTTTTATCAATAATAGTATCATATTAATATTATGTAAATTCAAATTAAACACGGATGCTTTTTGTATTAATTTTATTTCTTTTTATAAAAATACTCCTACATTTAGAAACCTTAATTCTCTCTCTTTATATGGAACTTTTTTTTTTCAAAATTATATTATTTTAATATAATGTAAAATCAGAGTAAAGAGAAATCTTTTACATTTTAATTGTGACAAATTTTTTTTCTATAAAAGGATGAAACCTACCATTTAGAAACTTTAATCAATACGTTTCATATGGTAATAATATTAAGTAGTGAAAGATATAATTGTGCACATATTCTGATGGGATATTGTTTCACCGTTAGATTTAGATTAAAAAACAGTCTAACGATAACGTATAATATCGTGAAAGTTTCAAAGAAAAATGTTTAGCATAATTCTTATATATTAACTAATAATCTTATTTCTAGTAAAAAAAATCACATTTAATTGAAATCATTTTAATTTTAAATGGACAGGAAAAAAATTTTGCGTATATATGCACACCCAACTGTGCAGCAGGTACACTATTACTCGGCAAAAAGTTAAATAAATAAATAAAGTCTACAGTTCCTCTCCGACAATTTTTTTTTAATTCAATAAAAATTATTTGTAATTTATCCTTAAGCCTTCCACTGCTCTCAAAAGCCACGCCTCCCTATATTGGTCGGACCACCAGAGAGACGACAATCGTTGGATCATAAACAACATCTTAATCAAGCGGTTAGCTCATGCAAGCGCCATGCGCCCTTCCACACTGAAAAAACCACACCTTGCCAGTTGCCGAGTAAACACAAATACATATAATAAAATAAAAAAATCAACTTAATTAAGCCTTTTATTTAATCATATAAAATATAATATTAATATAAATAATGGGAATTAATAATTGATAAATCAGGTATATATTTTTTTAATATCAGCGTAAGATGACAGAGGCAGTCTTCTGTGATGAAGGTAATGAAACGGAGTTGCCGAAAGCCCCGAAGCGAAACTCTCTGATCATTTTTTCTCTCTGATAAATCTTCCGCCATTGCTGAGCTCGCACCAAGCTACACCGAAAGAAAGTTTCGATTTTGATTATTAAGGACGCTTTTGTTTAAATGGGTTGCTCCGCCGCTTCCCAGTAAAGTATTTTCCGGCGGCGCTGCGGGTTTCCTGTAAATGTCTATCATTGAAAACCCATCCGCTGATTGCGTTTACCAGCGCATCGGCAGTAGCGGCGGCGCTGCTTTTAATTCCGATCACCACCGTCTCTCCTCGAAGCGCAAGTTAGACGACTGCGGCTCTCCTTTCGATGATGATGACGAAGACTACGCTGATGTGTTGGACTTGGTCTCTGTTGTCAGGATGAGGAAGGACGATCCCAAAGCTGTCAATTCCTCGTTCGATGGTAACTTTCATGTCGTCAATGGCTCTGTGTCGGGAATCGATACTAGGGTCTCTGAGACACGTTTGAACGATTTTGCTTGTTCGTCCCAGTCCGAGTCAACTCGGTCATCGGCAATGTTACAATTTTTCATTCGAATGATGTCGGAGGGGAATACTATGGTGATGCAAGCTTCTCCTCAGGACACTGTGAAATCGATTCATGAGCGAATTCAAATGATTAAGGGCATTCCTGTGTTCGAGCAGAGACTGATATACAGGGGTAAGCAGCTTCAGTGGGAACAAAAACTTTCGGATTGTTCCATTCAAAATGATGCTAATCTTCAACTGGTTGGACGCATGCGCAGCACTGAGCACCCTCATGCTTGGCAAGTTATCAACGACATGGTTTCCTTCATTTACCGACTATGCAGAGGTGAGGTGGAACATGATGCTTTGAAAACTATCAAGGATCTTATGACTAATTACTTGACCATGACACCCAGAGATGACAACGAATCTGCTTCTGGGTATTTCCAGATATTCATGTCTTCGTCTGCTCCCGCCGTGCTGGTTATGTTGTATATGTCGCCTTATGTAGGTAACAAAGAATGCGCTGGTTGTTCAATTAAGCATTTTTTGAATTCGTGTCTTAATATGTCTAAATCATTGCATAATCAGTGTGCACATATTGTGTTGGAATTCTGTAACTTGCTTAGAAGAGTTGGTAGTGATGATCCTTTGTATCTCTTTTGTCGAAATACTTTTGGGTCTTTATTGGAGGCTGGTGGTGGTGTTTCTTATGGTTTGAATTGCAAGGGGTTGATTCTTGTTCAAGAAATTTTCCCGTTTGTTCCTGAACTTGCAAATAGGTTGATGACAGATTTGGATATGAGTCTGAAATCCCCCACCGGTGCGGGGCCATTGTTGAGTGATGTTCGTGATTTTACAACATTCCTAGTCCCTTTAAGGATTGTAATCCAAGAGCAACGGGCATTGAAGGGCCGCTTTTCTTATATGATTGATGAAAAACTTGATAAGCACCTCTTACCTGCAGAAGATATTGAATATCTACGTCTTATATTTGTTAAGTTATTGAAGAAAATGCATCAATGTCTTCAAAAGATGGAGGAATTCTTGGCTATTCATGAAGGAGAAGAAGGTGAATTTTCATGGTCTCAGTATCTAACAATCTTGAAGGAATTGCATCAGATTTCTAAACTCTATGAAGGCACTGAAGAAGAATTTTGGTCAGTTTTGAGGCAACAAAGAAGTATGTTTGGTTTGCTGATTGTTCGATATGCAAAGAGATCTGATGATCATAAGTGGATTCTTGAGTACAAGGATGTCACGAATTTTGAAGCTAGGAGGCATTTGGCAATGATGATGTTCCCTGAGGTAAAAGAAGACTATGAGGAGTTGCATGAGATGCTCATTGACAGGTCTCAGTTGTTGGCAGAATCATTCGAGTACATAGCACGAGCTGAGCCTGAGTCTCTTCATGCTGGACTATTTATGGAATTCAAAAATGAGGAAGCTACAGGGCCTGGTGTACTGCGGGAGTGGTTTCTCTTGGTATGTCAAGCATTATTCAATCCTGAAAATGCTCTTTTTTTGGCATGCCCAAATGACCGTAGAAGATTCTTCCCCAATCCTGGTAAGTTTCATTTGGTAGTCTGTTTCAAATTCATTACTTCTGGGCAGCTCTTTTTTAACCTCGCTGTTTGTTATGTATGGAGAGCAGTGGTCCAAAATGACAATTTGGGCAGAGCTTGCATTGTTTATGGATTATCTTTCTTATGATGATAGAACATTTTAAACTAGCGTTCTGGAGTAAACCCTTGTTTGAAAGAAGTAAATAGTAAGTTACATCTCTAACAAAATGCAAGAAATAAGTAGAAAGCTGGAACAACCAATTTTATGGAATCTGACATTTAAAAACATAGTTCTGGAACTTAATTCTAGCATTTAGTGAAACTTAGTTTATCCAGCTGTATGGTTTGACTTGGTTGTTGTGAACCTAACAGTGTCCTTTGTTCCTATAACATTGTCATTTTTCTTAATGGTTACTTTGTGAGTACTTCTAGTTAATGAAGGCCTTGGGTCTCATATCCATTGGCTTGTTGCCCTAAAGTTTGGGATTGTGGCCTCTTTTTTTTTTTTTTTTTTTGGGGGGGGGGGTGGTAAATGATTAATGGTATGGGAGACTAGATTGGGATTTGCTCTCATTTCTTTCAAGGCAACATTCCAGCTGGAGAGATGTTTGTCTTATGCTCTAAAGTGCAAAATTCATTGATCCTGTAAAGCCTCTTTTACTTTATGAATTAAAGAGCACATTCTGGCTGTCTGGAATCAAATTATTAAAAAACAAGGTACCAGATTTGAAGAATCCTTAAAATTTTGGTTTGACTTGCTTGTTGTGAACCAGATTTGAAGAGCACAAGTTGGTTTGAATGTCATTTACGTGGGAAGTATCCTTTTCCATAGGAACATTGTTGGTACAGTGAGGAGTTTAAATGACAATGTTCTCAGAAATTTTTTCCTATCCAAGTGACATCTAAATATAGAAGTAAATTTTAATTAGGAACTCTAGCTGCCTAGCAGCCAAATATTTCCCTTCAAAAGATTGGAGCATTCTAGAACTTTGAATTCTGATGTCAACACTAAATTTCCAACATGCCCAAGGGTCCTCCAATTTTAAGTTTCGAAATTTTGGAAGAAGCTGCATATATTGACTCAATCTTTGAAGTCTGTAAGTGCCTTCAAACTCAATATTTTTATGCAACTCCCCTTCCAAGTTTTCCCTATGACCAGCATTAGGCACTACCTATCAATAGAGGATAACTACGTTTCAATGATGTAAATTAGGGGAATTTTCTTTCGTCTTTGTAAACAGGGCCGCAATGTTTTCAAGTATACACTTTTTGCTAATCTTTTCTCCTGTCTTTGCAACAAAGATTCCCTATGTGATCACCAGCATTATACACCGCCTGTTAATAGAGGATAACTCCATTCAATAATGTAAATTAGAAGATTTTTTTCCTGTCCTTTTCAAACAGAGCCCCTATGTTTTCAAGTATACATTTTGTGTTTGTCTTTTCTCCTGTCTTTTCAATGCAGAGACCCTATGTGATCAAATTTTAGACTGAGTTTAATCTATTATCTTTCTAGCTATGAATGATTAGAGCATCATTTTAGGAATATCCTGTTAAATTTTCAAAAGTCCTAAAAAAAATTTCTCTTAATTCACTTGTGTCGTAGAAAGAATGTTAATCTCTCTCTAGTTCAAAGGTTATGACATTTTCTAGCCGTAGGGTAATGAAATACGAAGTTTATTTCAATCTTTTTGATAAGTTAATTTCTAGTCTTTTCTTTTATATCTTCTTGACTTGAGCCTTTCTTTTAGCTAGTAACTAGATAGTAGTTCAACAAATTTCATATACTTGCACCTTCTCCAGTTACAGTATTTGGTGGTTTTTCCACAATTGATTGATCTAGGGCATTCAACCTGCACCAGATGCAAGCTTTGGTGACTTGTATATAAGATAAAAATAAAGGCATGAATAAACAATGAAGAAAAGAGAAAGTGGATGTTTGGAACAGACACATGTATGCACGTGTAGGTCAAAGGCTATGCAATGTTACATTGTCTAACCTATCTAACCATGAGTCTACTTCCACTTAACTTGAGTTTCCATTTGTAATTATGGAAGATTGCAGCATAATCAGTTTTAATTTTTTTTTTTTGTATAAAATAGTATATGTTTGTTGTATTAGTAGACAATCAAATTCAGTTTATCCTCTTCCTACCTGTTTGCAGCATCTAAGATACATCCTCTGCACCTTGAGTACTTCAGCTTCACTGGTCGAGTTATTGCATTAGCCTTGGTGCATAGGGTGCATGTGGGCATCGTATTGGATCGAGTGTTTTTCAATCAATTGGCTGGCAAGTATGTTGATTTAGAAGATATACGGGATGCAGATCCTTACTTGTATAGTAGCTGCAAGCAGATATTGGAGATGGATGCTGATTTCATTGATTCAGATGCTTTAGGACTGACATTTGTTAGAGAGGTGGAAGAGTTGGGACATAGGAATGTGGTTGAGCTTTGCCCTGGTGGGAAAAGCATTGCTGTGAATAGTCATAACAGGAAGAAGTATGTTCATCTTCTTATACAGGATCATTTTGTCAATTCTATCTCAGAGCAGGTGTCACATTTTGCCAAAGGTTTTGCTGATATGCTCTGTAACCCAAGGCTTCAGAAGTTTTTCTTTCAGAGTTTAGAGCTTGAAGATCTTGATTGCTTGCTGCATGGGAGTGAAAATATCATTGCTGTTGAAGATTGGAAGGCACATACGGAGTATAATGGCTATAAAGAAACTGATTCTCAGATATCTTGGTTTTGGGAGGTAAGTAGGATATTGGCACTACGCTGTTTTTGTTTTTTTGAATAAATTTCCCTCTAATTTTTTGTTCTTTAATTTTTCCTTTGCAGATGTAATTTATTCAATTTGATCATTCTGAGCATTTTTAAATTAATTGCCTATGTTTTTTTATGTGTATGTATGAGTTAATTTTCTGGGAAGGAATGGCTTTTTTGGGCAACATGTGTTTGACATGGAGCCCTCTGAGATTTTTTTTATTTCCATTTTGGGCAGTGAACCAAGGGATTTTATAGCCACTTTGCTTCTTGAAAAGCATTGTTGTCTTAGCTGCTTAATAAGTTCCCCTACCTCCTCAAAGGAATTGTTTTCCCTGTCACAACTACTCTTGGAATTCACCTCTTTCTTAACTTGGTCAGCAGCACTAACTCTAGAGTTTTTTTTCTGTATTAGTTCATAACTACTTTATTTTTATACTCCAGCTCTTGTAGGTTCAGCCTTAGATGTGCCACATTGGAGTTACCAATATCTTCCCTGAGTTAGCCAATCCTGGGTAGTGATATATTTTCTCTTGTTGAAATCATAATTGTGATACTTCATTCACAAAATAGACAATGCCACAGTGCGGCTGTATTTAGTAAACTTAAACCAGGGTCTAGGCTAATAAATTTGGGTTCTGATTTTTATTTTTTCACTTCACAATGTGAAATGCAGTATCAAGACAGAAATTGTCAACATATCCGGAAAATTCATATATGAAAATATATTTTCGTTTCACCTTTTGTAAGATGAAAAGGTCTGAATATCCAATTTCCATCTCTCTTTTTAATTTTGCATAAGTTATCTAATTTAACTAAATTGATATATCTGATTATACTCAACAGTCAACATTTTGAAGTAATTATTTCTGTAATCTTTTTCAATAAATTCATGGTTTCAAGTTTTCAACATGTGCTTTTGAGATGTTCATAATGCTTAAATTTATATCTTATCTTTGAAAAACAATATTAGGTTGTTGGGGGAATGTCAGAGGAACAAAAGAAGGTTCTTCTGTTCTTTTGGACATCTGTGAAGTATTTACCTGTTGAAGGTTTCCGTGGTTTGGCCTCGCGTCTTTCCATCTACAAGTGCCCTGAACCTGTTGATCGCCTTCCTTCATCTCACACATGCTTTTTCCGGCTGTGTTTCCCACCTTATCCGTCTATGGCTGTTATGCGAGAACGTCTTGGAGTCATTACCCAAGAACACATTGGCTGCAGCTTTGGTACTTGGTAAATACACCTGCATTTGGGATATAGAATCACACAAGTTGTTTTGACTGCACATAGAAATATTGGGACTGAGCTTTGTAAAGATTATAGGATAATATCATCTGTTTTCTGATTGGATAATGTGCAAAGGTGCTCTAGTTCTGGGCTTCCAACTCAATTAAATGTTGCAATCATATTGCTCTAGTCAAATGTTTATATGGGTAGAGGACTAATAAAGCAGGATTTAAGGAAAACTTGTCTTTCTAGTTATAGCGTTGTCTGTCATGAAATGGACTGTCATGGCATGCAAGTCTGAACAGCCCTGCTCAAAGAGCTAATCTTTGTTTTGTCAATGTATTGGAAGCATTCCAACAATTTATCTTTTTGGCTAAGCTGAATAGGTCACTCTTATTATATTACATGGTATATTTTTTGTTTCTGTCAAACTAAAAACTTTAAAAAAAAATTCTGCTTTTTTTTTTCTCAAATCCGAATAGAAAATTTATCCCTTTCCTAGATTCAAATTCTCTTATATTGATCATAAGTCATAACAAGCCTACAAAAAGAAAGGAAAAAAAAGAGTGAAGGCTTTTTTTTTTTGGTCATATAATGTTATAAAAATTAAGAAAAAAAAATATAAAATACTCTCTTTAACTTTGGAGTGGTTGAAGGTTCTTGAAAATTAAATCCTTAAACTTTGCAAAATTGAAAACTGATATATATCAATGATTTAATTAATTATTTTATTAAACTACGTAATTTTTTAATAAATTTTATATGATCAAAATATTATTTTACATTGATTTATCATATTTATTTTAAATTTTATATATCTAATTAAATTTTTATTAATTATATAATATAAATATTATATATAAAAAAAATTAACATAATAAATTAACATATAATAATATTATGATTTTAGTTTACAAAGTTAATAAAAAATATGTAATTTAATAAAATAGAATAATTAATTAAAGAGATTATGAATGTTAATGTTAAGTTTTATACACTTTAAAAGTCTGATTTTTAAGTTTTGAAAATTAGTGACCTTAAAATCCAGCCACACAATTGAAATCAATTGTGGAGGATTTACATTTTTCCTTAAAAAATCATGCTTTTCCGGCTTAAGCTTAGTATATGATTGTTAGACGACAAAGATGCTGGCTGAACAAAATGTTGGCTAATTGGTCACAAGGGCGGCAGCCTCTGCAAGGATTCTGTCAGAAATAACTTTGTGTAAGAAGCATTAATTCATCATCATCCAAGTAGACAGTCTATTGATTTGTGTCCATTTGGATTAAGAACAACAAATTGAAGTAAAATTAAGTTGCAACATAAGGAGGAATTCTTGAATGGACAACTATCCCTTTTCAGAATTTCTCAAAGTAAGAACAGATAGCTATAGATAAAATAAAAATAAAATAGTAATACAAATTTTATTCAAAGGTAGAGAAATCACACCATGAACAAACTCATATGTAACCCTCCTGGAATCATATCCATCATCATCCAAAGACTTACCTTCACCATAATAACATTAACAACAAAACAAACTAAAGAAATAAAATATAGAAGAAAAGGCTTATCAACTCTTAAAAGACATGCAGAGAGGTAAAGCTAATGGCATCAACAACAAGCTTACTTAAAATCTTAAATCTCCTCTGATCTCAATTTCTTCCTCCATAGCCATAAGCCTATCTAAACTTCAGTCTTCTCAACAACGACTTCGGTGCCACTGGCTTCCTCTGCTTTTTCAGCCTCTTTCTTCTCTTCCTCTGCTGCTGCTGGTTCTGCTGGCTTCTCTGTTTCAGTGGCTTCTTCTTTCTTTGGCTCCTCGGCGGGTGTCTCTTCCTTCACTTCTTCTTTTTCTTCTTCTTTCTTCTCTGGTTTCTCTTCTTCTTCTGCAGGCTTTTCTGCCTCAGTCTTGACTTCTTCCTTCACTTCCTCTTTTTCAGCTGGTACTTCGGTTTCTGCTGCTGGTGTCTCTGAAGCTGGTGCTTCTGTTGTTGTTTCTTCTTCCTTTGATTCTTCGGTTTTTTCTTCCTTTGCTGGTTCTTCGGTTGTTGTTGTTGTTGTTGTTGTTGTCTCAGGAGCTGCAGGAGGAACTGCTTGTTCTGTGGTTGCCTCCTCAGTCTTTGGTGCCTCAGTTGTTTCATTCTCTTTCACTGCTGCTGGTGCTTGTGCAACCTGCAATTTATGTTCATTTATTTTCATTCATTCAACAAATTAAGTATTCTGCAGGCATTCTTAGCTTAATATCCTATGATAGAAGTCAGCCAGTATTTCATAATCCTGATGATCAAGAAAGATGACATATAGGCATAGGTGAGATTAAAAAGGTAAGAAAACAAATTCAGTTCATTTTCTTCTGTTCTTTAACCCATCGAGTTATTTGATGATCAATGATCTGTATGCTTTGGATAGAACTCTGAGTTTGTGACATGATAAAGGAGATTCATAAACAACTTTGTTGATCGCAATTGAATTTTTATTAAGGACTAATCAGAGATGAGTAAATTAAACTTGATCTGCGGAAGAGTAACTTGGTGATCATAATCTAGGATCAAAAGCCTATTAAACATAGTGATCACCATGATATTGCTCTTAAGGATCGTCCTTACAGTGCATAGTTTGCTTAAATTACGATCAGAACAAAACAAGAAAAGGATCAGATGGAAAAAAAAAAAAAAAGAAAAAGAGAGTTGATCTTGTATGTTGATGGTTTAGAGTCCCGAACGCGATTTGCTTATACAGTGTTTCGATATGAAATGCAATAAGTTTGCAGATTGCGCATATCACAAAGATGAATTGATAAAAGCTCTAAAATATATTAGAATCAAAATACTAATTAAGAGAATTGATAAAGAAGTAGAAATGGTCATTGTGTAGCAAAAGCTTCTCATTTGCAGCACCTGTTTGGTGCACTGAAACTAGAGAGAAAAGTAATGTAAAATGTACAAAACTTTGGCTACAAAGAGAGACCAAAGCTATATATATTAGCTAATATGAATACCTCAGC
>JANHAO010027007.1:0-10950 GCA_026873985.1 Saraca asoca | reverse complement strand
TACCCATCAACAGTTAACCCAATACAATGGCCCAGTAAACACAGTCCACTTAACACAGGTGCAGCTCATTAAACAAAATGGATCAAATAATTGGGCTATTTATACAAAATACTCATAATTAACTTAAATATTAAATCTGTATTTTAATTATGAAAACATGTTTTATGTTAGTTCATAAAATTATTCCAACATTAACATCCGTTATAATAGTTCTTATGAAAATACAACTAACTTTACATTAAGGAAATCAAAGGAATACATCATTGTCCGAACACAGAATATATATAATGGTGTTTCATCGATCTAAGTTATTAAAATCAGAGGAAAAAACAAAGTACCTAACTAAGCAAAATAGTTTTGAGCTACCTTTTCACTTGGTATTTTATAGCTCCAAGAGATGTGCTTTGAACCTATAATTAAGGTGTGCCTCAGGATCAAGAAGCCTCCACATTTCCGAGGCATAGTCTCTTTCAGCCGTCGTACAAACATACATTTTCGAGGCATCCTTAGTTGTAAAATAGCATCTTAGATCCTCCCAAGCAGGTTGTAACCTCAGGAGCACACTGGTAACACGAATTTAGAAATAAGCAATGATTACTTAAGTGCCAATAAACTTTATACATCATAAAGGTTCTATGCGCAAAATATGCGAGGCAAAGAAATCCTTGAACCTGATGAGTTTAATACAGGAGTAAAGGACCGTGCAATCACCATCTCGTACCAGAGGTGTCCTTCCTGAAGAGTTGAAATTAGTTAAACAAAAAAAATGGGAAATCCTTTTATGGTCCTAGCTAATTCATTTTGCAAATTTCAATTAAAATCATAGAAAAACTAAGTCTATAAAACATAGATCAGTAAAAAATTGACAGAATTTCTCACTTTGGACTCTCGAGATTGAAGTTGCAAACAGACATAGTAGCATACTCAGCTGCTTCTCCATTTGAAAGTGGAGAGACCAACGAATACGATAATATAGTCTTAGTTGTAGATCGAAGCGATGGCAACCCTAATTTAGGCCGATGAGAACGAAAGAAGCAAGGGAGATGGAAAGGGACCTGGTGCGATGGAGGGCAGAGAGAGGAAGAGGGAGAGAATGGGCTTGATTCTAGAGCCAAGTGAAAAAAATTGCGCGCCTGTCAGGTTTTGAGATGTAAAGAATTATGAATTTAATGAAGGCAAGGATAGAGGTTTTGAGATTTCATATAAATTGATGGCACGTGACTGACATAGAAAGTTAATGTTAAGAAATCCTCTACATGTCTAATACATAATTATCAAATATTTCATCAAATTTCTATAAAAAATTTGATAAAATTTCCTCTGCTTTTTAGACTCTAGGCACTAGGTGTCACAGTCTGGCAGCTTGATAGTTGAAACATGCGGCACTTAATCTCTTCGCACTGCATTTACTCAATTAGTACCTGAGAATAAATCAGCCATTTGGTCATACACTATCTAAGTTTTGAAAATAACATACAACACCCACAATTTCATAGTACATTGAGTCAACTATAAACAAAAAATCACATAGAGCACATACCAACCAAATCACATAAAAAAATAACCAAGTCATTCACATAGACATTCATGATGTGTTCATGCAATCCGAATAATACAGATATATGCTGCCAAAAGTAAAGAAATTCTATGAGACAATATTTCGATTGAAAAGGGGTTATTTCTTTTGTTTACATATAAGAGACTCAATTACAGACTCCCAAATGTGCAAGGGAGGCTATGGCCACACAATCAATCCCCTAGACAAGAGCTTCGATGCCCACCTCAGATCACTAGATCCTTCTCCCCTAAAGAACATTTTGAGCCAAATTCCTATTGGCAGGAATAGACATATTTTTTTCCCCAGTTGACAGAAGG
The DNA here is from genome assembly GCA_026873985.1 of Saraca asoca. Lineage (NCBI taxonomy): Eukaryota > Viridiplantae > Streptophyta > Magnoliopsida > Fabales > Fabaceae > Saraca > Saraca asoca. Next base: position 9,075 of record JANHAO010027007.1, on the reverse strand, counting down.
ACTTTTTTCTCAACTCTTAAGAGTTCTAATGTGCCATAACACATCAATGCAAAGATAAAAATCCAAGGATCACAACCATGTACTTTCCTACTCATACAGAATAAGTTACTTTGGTTAAAATTACACAAATAGCCTCAAAACGGGGAAAATTTGAAAAAATAATCTACAAGAGTATTATCCTCCAAACTCCTGCCACATGATCCTCTCTTCATGCTTGATTTTTATGCCAAGTTTTGTCTGAATCTGAGCACGTTTGCCTAGGCAAATTTGGGTCACAAGTCCCAAACTGTGACATTCTCCCCCACTTGAAATGTCGATGTCCTCATTGACGGCTCAATCTAACATAGCATTGGCATAATCTTTAGTCTGCTTCCCTTGAGCTCCTCCCTCGGCTTCTTCTCTACTTGCCTCTTTGCCTTCGCCAATGTTTGTCTTCAATACTTCAATCTGACACTGCTCCTTGAAAGTCTTCGATCTGCTCTCTTCTATCTCTTCTCAAGCTTTCTCCAGCTTGTCTCTCTAACTTGTTGTTGACAATGAAAATGAGTTGTCTCCATAACTCTCGAGTTAATTATCTATATAGTTGAGTAGTAGCTTGACATTTGAGTTACGCCTACTACCAGTAACCCCACATCCAATGTCCTATACCATCGATGTGAGAAATGCAAGTCTCATGCTTTGTTCGAGTCAGAGTATCACCTCTTACCGACAAAACATGGTCTACTTGCAAGTCTCATTCCTTGCTCATAAGTCTGCTTGCATGGTTTACTTCGGCTATCTGTCATACTTCACTGCTACTCTGCTACTTTAACAATGCCGCTCCTCAAACATGGACTCAACACCCACTTGGTGCCTCCACGATCCCTTGAACATGACATCTCAATAGTGTCCCAATGTCCACACAACTAAGTGAAAGGTTCTGCATGCAAGAACTTCATGGTTAGAAATAATAAAATGTAGGTGTAAGGCAGCTGCTGCTCAAACACACTACGCCCTCTAGCTTCTCGATAGAGTCCTCCTCAATAGAACTTGCCTACTTTGCACACCACTCTTGATGTGCCTCGTCCACTCCCTCCATTGCTATTATGCGGGGTGGTACCCTCGAACTCGCACAGCTCCTTGTGTCAATAGATCCTCGATAAAGAAGAGACCTACCACACTTTATCATTGTCTCACTACTCTTGGGAGTCTAGGTATCAGATTGCACTAATCCTAGTGTAAGACTTTATGTCCCTATCAAGTTCATCATCACCACCCTCATTGCCTCGTTCCCCTTCCTCTTGAAGTTTAACTTGTAAGGCATTTAGGGCAGCCTTGTGTGGACATTTTGCCACTCTATGAGGTCCTTTGCATAAGAAACAAGCTAAAGTCTTGGACTTGCCTTTGTTTGTGGATGCTTGGGATGATCCTGAACTTTGCAAATGAGATGAGGCTCTTCTTCCTCACTCTTGGAATAGCTACCCTTGCCTAACTGCCTGCCATCATCCATATTCGAGCCCTTTCCATTGGATTTCTTTTGAGGAAAGCTAATGTCATAGTTTGACAAGCATTCAACTGTGGTCACCGCTTTTGAGAGGCTTTTAACTCTCCTCCTTTGCAGTTCCATGGCTGCTTCATGCGATAGACCCTCCATGAAACAAAATAGCTTATCATTCTTAGTCATGTCCTTTATATTCGATATAATCGTTGTGAATAGCTTCACATAGTCCTGCACAAATCCTATTTGTCTTAAGTCCCATAACTTCCTTTAAGCCAAATAGTCCATGTTTTTAGGATAGAAGTTCACCTTTAATTCCTGCTTAAGCTCTTCCCAAGTATTGATACTACACTTTCCCTCCTAAATAGGCTGATACTTAGTCCTCCACTAGACCTTGGCACTATTTGTGAGGAACATGGTCACTTGGTTTAGCTATTCTTCCTCCGAAGTAATGCTAACTACTTGGAAATATTGGTCCATATCGAACACAAAATTCTCAACCTTCTAGGCATTCCTCTCCCTCGCATATAGACTTGGTTCAGGGATTTTCACTTTTCCCTTTCACTCTAAGGCACCACCCTCCAGCTAATCGTTCCTAGTGGCCATAATCAAAACCTTTACTGAGGCTGTTAAGTCACTCATCTCAGCATGAAGAGTGGCTACTACATCCTTCACCTCATTGGTAAAGTCCTTCATTGCATCCCCCAATTCTTTCTTATTACTCTTAATCATAACAAGCCACCCAACGAATTATGGGGATTCACTAGTACCTGTGCCTTCGACTCCCATGCTAGCTTCGAGATTCAAGACTCAGTTCTCAAGAGATTCCTACTTCACGGCCCTTCGAAAGAGTTCAGGGATCTCTTCATTTTGCATGTTTCTTGCCTCGGCTACTCTTTTGAGATTCTCAATTGCTATCTTAATTGCATCAAAGCATTCAACAGATGTCATTTTCTTAGACATAGTGGCGTATAAACAAGATGCAATGGAAAACAAAGAAGCACGGACTCAACCACGCTTTTATACCAACTATCACGATTCGACAGCTCGATAATCAAAATGTGCAGCACTTAGTCTCTTCACACAGCACTTACTCAATTAGTACTTAAGAATAAGTCAACCATTTGGTCATACGGTATCTAAGTTTCAAAAATAATAGTCAACACACACAATTTCATAGCATATTGAGTCAACAATAAGTAACAAATCACATAGAGCACATAGCAACTGAATCACATAAAAAGGCAACCAAGTCATTCACATAGACATTCATGATGTATTCATGCAATTCGAACAATATTTTGTGGGACAATATTTCAATTGAAGAGTGGCTACTTATTTTATTCACATATAAAAGTCTTGATTACAGACTCCTAAGTGTGTAGGGGAGGCTATGGCCACACACTTAATCCCCTAGACAAGAGCCATGATGCCCACCTCAGGTCACCGAACCCTTTCTCCCTAAAGAGTATTTTAAGCCAAATCCCTATTAATAGGAGTAGATATACTTTTTCCTAGTCAATATAAAGACTTTTCTCTCAACTACTAAGGGTTCTAGTGCACTATAACACACCAACACAAAGATAAATTTCCAAGGATCATAGCCATGTACTTTCATACTTGTACTGGACAAGTTACCTTGGTCAAAATTACATAAACATTCTTAAAATGGAAAAAAATCAGAAAAATAATCTACATGAGATTTTCCTCCAAACTTGTGCCACATGATCCTCTTTTCATGCTTGATTTTTATGCCAAGTTTTATCTGAATTTAAGCATGTTTGCCTTGTCAAATTTGGGTCACAAGTCCTAAACTGTGACACTAGACTAGTACAATAGATGAGGGCTACACGTTTGTCACGCACTGAATTAAGGTGCAACTAGCATAGGAAGTCATTCAAAGATGACAACCTGACATACTTTGATAATGCATAAATTTCATTACTTAAAGAAAGGTGAAAACTAAAAATCCATTTAAAATGTTGAAGAATCAGTTTCACTAAATGAAAGGTTTTATCACAATTTCGACAAAGTCTCCTCTATTTTTTAGATGCTTCCAAGGTCAAGCCCTTTCAATAGCCTATGAAAATAGTTTTAGAGATTCTCACATATTTACCAAACACCAAAGTAATTACAACAATAGAAGACTAAATTTACACATGCACATACAGACGTTACAACTACCAATCAAATATCCCAACTTTCTATCTTCAGTTCTAGTCTTGAAATCTTTGCGATATTTGATAAACCTGAAACTAAAATATTTTTTTATAAGAAAACGTAATGAGTTTCAGTGAAACCCAGTAAATAAATCACTTACTCTAGTACTATTTATATCATATGGTGCACATGCAATTAACAAAATACAATAATTTACAGTTCAGCCAATTCAAGCTACTGATTCACCAGGTATGATAGTTATGAATTTATATGGTAGTACTCAATCAGTAATTAAGTAGTTATAATCATAGTGAATCAGTTATTATATATAAGGGACCATTAACTATTCAACACCACTAATATGAAGAACCACCATATTGATAGTTTCTAAACACATCAAGTTAAAGTCTTAAGTACAGGAGAAAGCTATAACTTTCATAATTACAATCAATCAATAAGAATGATCTACTATCATTCTTTAGCAAACAGAGACATTTTGATTGAAGCAACACATTCTCTTTACATAGAGCATTTAAGTCTAACACTTAAAATTCAAACAACTAAAGGCATATAGGTGAACTGAGAATTAGACACATGAGCAAATTTCTTTAAGTAACTTACCATTTAGTTTATAAATCAAAACATGTTAATGGTGAAATTTGATTCATATAGAGAGCTTAAATCTCAGTCAACCAAATTGTTCTTAAACCTTAAGCAGCATTCTGGCTAAAAAGAAGAAGAATGAGTTCGAGAGATGAAGAATAGCAAGAACAGAAGAGATTTTTTAACATGGTTCGGCTAAAACTGTACGACACTAGTCCCTGTATCCACAGATGATATTATTGCTTTGAAAAGGAAGAGTTATAGAGTTACAATGAGTTTTTCGGATCAAAGAGGAAAAAGAAGAAGATCCAAAAGAAGCCCCCTATTGCGTCTACTCCTCCCCCTTATATACAGGTTGAGAGGTTACAAATATAATTTAATAAATTATGAATATGTTACATTAAGTAATAAATGCATTTGACACTTTAGGCCTGAGCAAGTCGGCTTCTGCAGACTACTTTTTGTGAGTAGGCCTCACGAGTTGATATTTACTAAAGAAGAGTTAGAGCTCTCATTTAAGGCTAAGTGCTGGGGGCTAGCTGGGGCAGCAACCTAGGAGCTAGCTGAGGATATGACCTAGAGTTAGCTAACGCAACCAGTTGGAGCTAGTTGAGGATGCAATTTGGAGGTTACATGTGAGGTCTTCAGTGACTTGAATGACTTAAATCCTTGCAACTGCTCTTGGGTTTTTGCTAGCTCATTTCATTTTATTGGGAAATCACCCATCACATAAGCCACCTAACTTTTAGTTCACTTTGCGGATGGGAGTTGAAACTTTGCAGGCAAAAGCTAGCAACTATGTTCCGACATTTCGTCATTTTCTAGATTTTTCAAGCACGTTAAGCTAGATGTTCAGTCAGTTGTAGATGATTTCATGTAGGTTGATATAAATGAGCTCAGATGCGCCTTAGTCTGCACAGTTTTGTTCCTCCTTCTAGGGGGTTCAACTTGGAGGGTGCTTAGGTGGGAGGCACAAGTGGCTTGGAAGCCTCTCCTACCCACGAAGATCTTATCCCAGGTGCCTAGATGGGGGGCATAGGTGGCTCAGAAGCCTCTCCTACCCACAAAGATGTTATCGAGTTGAATGTCCCTTTCAAGTTAGGAGAGTGAGGGCTTGCTTGTGGTTTAACATTCTATTTGAGAATAATGCAGTTTTATCCTTTGTTTGTTTTAGCATTGAGCTTCGCAAAGATTGAAGGTGCGAGCTTGAGGCTTTTAGCTTTAAAATAAGCAACTTGTCTTGGTTAGAAGGGGAGTTGTTGGTGCTGTTATGAGCTTAAGTCCTTTGTGAAGGTTTAAGGGACCTAGGCTAGCCCTGCACTCTGTGTCCACTGTATGGCCTCATTATCGGATCGTCTCGCCACATGGCTACTAAATGAGCTCGTCCTCAAACTGCCTCACTTCATGGTGACTGAATAGGCTCTTTGCTTATGGTTGTGCGAGCTCGAACTTCGTTCAATGTCATGCCCAAAATGATGCTATGTATGTAAACTCGTTGTCCTAATCATTGCTACCATGAGCCCATCATCAAAACAAGCCATTGCATAGTCGAGTGAGTGTAGCACATTTGAATGATTTGGGCTAGCTTGCTGCATGGCCCGTGTGCTATCTTGTTGCATGGAGTGCTTGCGGAAGTGAGCTATATTTTAGGCTAGTTTTGCGACTCAACCAGCATACTATGCCATTGACCTCATTGAGTGAGGTTTCCTTTTAATAAAATCATGTTGTATTTCTCCTTGTTTCTCAAGTGCTTCATTTGGTGGGTTGTGATTCGTAACTCAATTGGGTTCCTATAAACCACATCTCAACAAATGTTTAAATAAAAGGATTATTTAACGGGCCAATTGATCTGGATAATATAAATGACATTTATCAAAATAGGCTCAAGCTAATAAAGCATGATTTAAGAGAATATATCATGACTTAAAAAGGTATATTGCATGACCAATTGGTCGCATAAGCTCATTTTTACCGGCTATGAGTTTTGAACACTAGAGTGTTTGGGCATCTGAGTTGCCTTGGATTTGAAAGTGCCCCACCCTATGCAAAAGTTTGGTGCTTTTGGCACTTCCTGGGCATAGGATTGTCGGGTCTTTTGAGTATGGCTCTTTTTCACGCAAGAGTCTGGTGCTAGAGCACGTCTTGGACATGGTCTCATGTAAGGGTTCTATGCAATCACACGCCTTGGATGTATTTCCATGCAAAGGTTTTGTGCAATCACATGCCTTGGACTTGGTTTTTCCACGCAAGGGTTCTGTGCCGGAGCATGCTATGGATGAGGTTTTTCTCGCAAGGGTTTTGTGCCAAAGCATGCCTTGGAAAAGATTGTTTGCATAAGGGTTTTGTGTCGAAGCATGCCATGGATGAGGTTTTTCTCGTAAGGGTTTTGTGCCAAAGCATGCCTTGGAAAAGATTGTTTGCATAAGGGTTCTGTGCAATCGCACACCTTGGACATATTTCCACACAAGGGTTCTATGCAATCGCATACCTTGGACGTGGTTTTGCCATGTAAGGGTTCTATGCCAAAGCATGCCTTGTGTCACAAGTTGGTAGTTGTGACCAAGATTCGGCAGGTTAATGTGCTCAGATATGGGTGAAACTTTGCATAAAAATCAAGCATGATGAGGAGATCATGTGGCGCAAATGCACATGTAGATTATTTTTTCAAATTTTTCCCATTTTGGGGGTATTTGTGTCTCTTTGGCATGGATCGTTTGTCCAGTAAGAGTAGAAAAGTACGTGGTTACGATCCTTACATTTTTATTTTCGTGTCCATATAAGATGACGCATTAGAACCCTTAGGAGCTAGGCAAAAAGTCCTTATGTCAACTTAAGAAAAGTATGTCTACTTCTATCGATAGGGATTTTGCTTAGAATGCTCTTTAAGGGGGGGCGAGTCGGTGACCAGATGGGCACCAAGGCTCAGGCTAGGGATCAAGTGTGAAGCTTAGAGAAGTCCCCCTACACACTCAAAAATATGTAATGAGGCATAATTAATAAAATTGAGTTATCCCACTCCCCATTTTTTATATCAAGATGCACGAAGGCTTCTTGTATGATATGTTCTTTGTGGCTCAGTATGCATTAATGCTTTGACTAAGTGTTCATTATGGCTTGCAGACTTGTTGTGCATTGGATTTTGGTTGTATGGGTGACAAAATCTTCAATGTCCCGAATGTCTATTCAAGTGTGGCTCATGTTTTCGGGGAAAGGTTGGCATGTTAGCAAAGAGTTGCAACATGCACCACATGGTATTGCTTGAGAGCTGCCGGACTGTGACAGTGTTAGTATCAGAGCCTAATTATGCTAGAAAGTATAGATCAGGTGAGTCATGATTGGGATAGATTTGGCTTGTGGCAAAAGCATATGGAACTTGTGAATCAAGTAGACACTCATGGGATAGCTAAGAAGTGTTGCCAAAGACTTGGCCAAGAGGGTGCAAGAGGTTAGAGCAATTTGAAGGCTAATGTGCGAGATATTGCATTCGAGGGAACATTAACGGTGCATCAAGTGCAAGCGTGTGCAGAAGTTGGTGAACTTGTTGTACAGCAAGGGACATTAATTATGCACTCATTCATAGTAGGCATTCGAGGGAATGCAAACCACCCGAGAGAGTGTGAGACTTGATGGCCTATCTAGCGGGAGGAGCCCCGGGAGAAGCCTTGGTCTTGCCAGAGGGCTTGGCCATGTCCAAAGGGATAAGTTAACAATCAGTGGAGTTAGAGGGAAAAGCTTTGGGAATGTAAGAGTGCATTGCCGTACCACAACCAAAGGGTTTGGCCATGTCCAGAGGGACAAGTTAGCAATTAGCAGAGCCAGGGGGCGAAGCTTTGGGCATGCAAGAGTGCATAGTCACACCATAACCAAAGGGTTGGAATTATCTTGAGGGATATGAGAACTGATGAAGAGTGGCCACGCAACCGATAGTATACATATCCTAAAGGATGGCACATCTTGGTGGTGTGTTAAGAGGACAAATCTCATGAGAGGAGTCCAAAATCGTGTCAGAGGGCATGGATTTTACTCAGAGGAGTAAACCCAGAAGGGAATCAAGATGGTCTAGAGGGATCTAATGTGCACAATCTATGGATGTGAGAGTGAGCTGCAGCACTAATCCACAAGATTCAAGATGCTAGGGAGCTAGCATAGTCACATGATTAGCGGCAATGAAACTTGAGTAGGGGCTAGAGCTACATAGTCGCTTAGTGGAGTAGCGGCAATGACCCCAAGGCATAGCAGGCTAACGCTACATAGTCACAAGATGGACTTTGTGGCAATAACCATGAGATTCATGTTTGTTGGTGCACAGGCAAAGTGAAACTCAAGCTAGAGTGACAGACTACTCTACGCTCAACCCCTTCTTCGAGTACAAGTAGGGGAGCCATCATAAGAATGTGCTCGAAGGAGGAGTTCTTTAGAGGAAAAATGTCATATGAGAAATGCCAAGAGGGCACTGATCATTGGAGAATTTGCTATGACGGCAATGATATTGGTGGGTGGACTATGAGAGTCACGAGAGACGAGCCAATATCATCTTCAAGGAGATAGTACTTAAGTGTACGAGGCTAGGAGGGGCTGTGAAGACCACGGTGCTAAAGAGCATCAACTCCAAATAGACTGTGATGGTCGATTGATACTATGAGGGTGTCAATTCAACGAAGGTCAAACGATTCGTTCGAGTGTGGAAAAATTGCATAGCAGGAGTATGGAAGATGGCCGAAGTAATCCACATGAGCAGACTTGTTGTGCGGGTTCTAGGACTTGCAAGCAGGCCATGTATTGCTGGCCTACAATGCATGAGACTTGTGTATCTCACATCAGTGGTATGGGACATT